>QANY01004580.1:1658045-1739421 GCA_003255025.1 Datisca glomerata
CCCCCCCCCCCCCCCCCCACCTTCACCTTGGATTTGACTAAGGACAAGGCCTTTACTCTATTTTCTTTCCTATATCATATCATACTTGGGAACTACTATCTGTAAGTCTGGAATAGCGACCTTGGTTCAACTCCTAGTTCAGAAAGCTTCCAACTCCTTCAATTTTGAGAGGTTAAGGGAGTTTACTTGCTAGCTGATAAGTTAGTAACGAATCCTAACTGAGGTTCCCTGCCTAATTACCATATCTTAAAATAAAGAATACAACTCAAGAGCAAGCTGCCTTTACTGACTAGGTGGCTTCAAGTCCCATAATAGAATGAAGAGTAGCTGCAAGTTAGTAGAGTAGCTGTTGAGCTTCAAACTCAAAGGACCCATCGGTCGAGAACTAGAAGTAAACTCAAAATATGGATTTGGCTAAAAGAACCTGTTATTTACACTCTCTTATTAGTCCCTATTATTCTTATTCTGAAGTACCATTGGAGCTCTTACGTCATTTCTAAGTTGATCGAAGATGATAAATACTAAACCAAGAATCTTTAAGATGCTCGAAGTTGGATCTTATTTGAATCGTTTTCGCATCCTAGAAAGACTTAGGTCAATTGAACGGTGTTTTTCATTCTTTTATACAGGTTCGGCCATTGAGATGCTTTCAGAAAGATCATAACCCGAGCAGTCATAGCCAATCGTCACGTTCGTCTTCTGGCAGCATATGATGTAGGCAAATTTTTTTTTTCATGCCGTTAATTGCAGAAAATTTCCTCCAACTTAGTGGGCACCGATTTATTTACAAGACGAGATTATGCTTTGCTTCTATGTGAAATACTTGTGGTATTCATTCCAGTTTTCTGGATTTCTCTCCCTTAGCAATTATTGGGTTGAGAAAGGTAGTTTTCTTCAACTGTTGTATAACTTGTGGACAATTTTATGTACATTATATTATGTATTATAATATTTGATATCCTAATATATGATTTTTTTGGTAAGTAAGATATATAATAAAAACAAAACCCCGAGGCGGGGTAATTAAAACCTAAGAGATTGATATGAACAAAAACATGTAATCTATTCATCCAGTCCTTCTCAAAATCTAAACAAGAGAATAGAACCTCCACTCAATCTTAATATTTGATATCATAATATTTGATATCATGTTTGTCATTATAAAATCAAGATTTGATTTAATTAGTAACGGTCTTTTGAAGTTGCCATTGCTTGGAATACTCTGCCCTTTTGCTAGACATATTCTCAGCTTATTATGTCTCCATTTGTCTCATATCCCAGTATCCTCGAAGTAAAATATTACTCAAATGAGATGCATGTACAAGGCATGATTTACTTTTTTTATATTGCATGGACATCATTTGAGTCATATGTAAGAAATGATGTGTTTTATTTTATTTGTGTTGTATATATCTCATTTTGGTGAATGTAACTCAAATAAGGTGCATTTATGATATTATACCGGTAATGGTATCAAAGGATCTCTCATTCGGTACGTTATATGTTGATTTTGAACCTAAATTGGAGATGAGTTGACATAAGTTATTTAAACTTTTACACTCATATCTCTAAGATTGTCGCAGATTTGTTTTTTCATTTTCTTCATAATTTTGTAACATTTGAAGGAAATATATTGAATATATATTATTGCTTATCCCCTATCTGTTCGTTATTACTATTGAAGCAAAATTTGTGTATGTCTTAGTTTTGAAATCGGCATTCTCCGTAAACAAAACTTTGAAAGGTTATAGTCATTATTCTCTTGTTCGATTGTCTACGCGAAGTTTGAAGAGAAAATTTGAGACACTTGCATAACACACTCATGTATTTTTTATTAAAAGATTCTTTTCAACATAGTTGAGGGTTAAAAAATTTATTTTTTCAACTTTTTGGATCGTTGATATGTGACGATCGATCAATGAAGTTATTTTTAAAATGGTGCATTCTGACTTCTAGGATGACTGTGCCATATACCAATCAATCAATGAACTCATTTTCTAAACAAAGGTGCATTCTGACATCTAGCGGCGCTATCTTATGATCGATTACTACTTAAAAAAATATTTTTCTTGATTTTGAAGATATTTTTAAATATTTTCCCGATTTTTCTAATTCTGAAGACTTTTCTAAATATTTTCAAATTCAGTTTTTGTGGTTAACCCTCAAATATTCCTGTCTTGTATTTTTTTAATCCAAATTCTAGTGGAACATTGAGGGAGAGGTATGCAATGTAGATTACTCATGTGGACCCAGAGTTTCTCATGTTAAACACCTCATGATATCTTTCATTTAAGGCACGTTATACATGTATGTATGTATCTACTATCTACACATGTCTGCGTATATTTATTAATTTTTCTTACAAATGACATAAAAATGAAATTAGGATAACTCTCGAACATATAATCTTGTGAACCAAGAACTTTATTAATCATGTATGTGCTTACCTAGCTCGTCTTTCTTCAGAGTTGATGTGCTTCGTGGACTGGTACCTTGCTGTTGCTTCTCTTGTACTTTATGCTGCAAATTCATATATATATAATTCATGCACTACTCCCTTATGATTAGTTACATACAGAGAATATCATTAATAATACGTATACGAAAGGGCTAATTTTTCGTCGAAACAAAAGCTGTCTCTTTAAAATTTTGTTAGTTTTAGGCTGTGGAATTAACACTCTTGGCTTTAGACATGATAACCATTATCGAATTAATATGCTGCATGCATCTACAGACTTCTCACAAATTAAGACGACAGAAAGGCTGTCTGCAAAATCTCAAAATAATAGTTTCAATTATTTTTCCCTCTATCGTAACATCGCACCTTAATGAAGAAATATATTCGTAGTTTGCGACGAAAACGATTTTTGTTGCAAGCAACTGTGTTGATTCGCTTATCACGACAACATTGCGATGTACCATTTTTTGTCGATTAAAGTCTATCATTCAGAGTCAGTACTTATCAATTAAAGAGAAAATAAGTATTCCCTCTGCCTCTAGAACCAAAAAAATAGAGAAAAAAGAAGAGGAAATAAATATTGTGCAGACAAAACTGCAAATCTATATTTACAATTAATAAAACGATATCGATTGCAACGAAATCGAAATAAAGAAACAGAAACTATTTAGATAAAAATTGTACATTACAGGATGTTATGAGCTTACCTTGATCATTATCCAATTCATGCCACCACGAACTTGAAAGAAATTAAGAGAACGAAGTATACGAGAGTGATATTGGTTCGGCTCGTCTCAAAGTCTCCTCAAAGCCTCATGATGAAGATATTGACAAGAGCCAACCCAATATCACGCCATGTCTACTTGTCCTACACATTAATGGTTAGTTTCGATTTTTCTCTGAATAGCCAATTGTCAACTTATATGACGCTTTGTTTGAAAAGAAATAAAAGTTAAATTAATATAAGGCTTCTATGCTTTAGAGAGTTTGAAAGGTCTTCAATATAAATAGAACTTATTATTTTTTTTAGAAAAAAATGCTTTTAGCCTATTTTGTCTCTTGACAGCTTCTTGCATAAGACTAAAGGAAATATCAATTTAAATTAATTGATTCATAATTTAGAATGTTCATTCAAATTTAATATATCGTTTTAAGTAATATTATTTTTTCTATGTGATATATATGAACTTCTAATTGCAGTTTTCATGTTGTTCTCATCCCATCGTCACGGTTTGGTCCAAGACTCCAAGCTGTTAAAGTTCAAGTCATTAGGTGTATTGACTTCTTTTTCTCCTTTTCGTACTGAAATTTTATCCATTTATTTTATTTCTTTGGAGATAAAATGAAATTAATATTAAACTTAGATTGGAAAAGGATTAGATGGGCACTGTGCTTTTATGAGATTTTGAGTTCGATTTGTGTAATCTTCAAAATTAATCTCTGTAAATTTATAATTTTTAAACTAATTTTATGATTAGTCTAGTTCAATTAAGTTGTAACCCTCTTGATAAAAAAATTACGTTGTAATCCCACTAATTAATATCATCACCCACTTGACATTCAACTTGAAATAACAAAATTTAGTTAAAAAAATATGACAGAATTAGATTTGAGAAGGGTTTTGGGAAACCGAGAAATATTTTTAACACTTATATGATAAAATTATTTTTAATGAATGAAGAAATATCAATTTATTAGAAATTAACATGTCACTTAATTAAATAATTTAGATTTTGGTCGAATGATTTCAAAATTGTAACGTCTTTGACTTTCAATTAGGGATATCTGATTTATTAATATATCTAGTTAATCTACTAAAAAACGTAAACCTGTAGCAGTGTCCTATCAAAAGTATTAGATTTACCCTAATAAAGCTGATGCAAACTTTCGAATCCTGTTCACTTCTCTTCATATGGGATTAGACGTTTACTAGTTGATTCTCATATCCAAGACCAAGAGTTAAAAATTCAGCTGCCAACTCCAAAGAAAACGAATCAATGAGCAAAAAGTTATTGATGTGAATTTTAATTATGTTTTCTCTATTAATTGCAGAATATTACTACTCTTATGGGAATAAAAAGAAATTATATTAATTTTTTAATTAATATTTAATCTAAAGAAAATCTTTGACTTTTGTATGATCTTTTGTCTAATCATGGTATTCGCAAAAGGTCAAGTCCACACAAAATTGAATGCAATGCATTGTTTCACAATTTCAGTACAAGAACCAAATTCCAAAGCTTATGGGGAATAAAAAAACAATGATGATTTTATTACATTGTTCTCTTCAGGTTTCCAAGTCATGTTATGTTGCCAAAAGGTGCGATCCGATTATTTAATTCTAAATCCAATTGTCTTTAAATCATTATTTTTATAAAGAATCTAATAATTATATTATGAATTTCTCGAATAAAAATTCACTCGGATTAATTCTTATATAAATTTTTTTTACGAAGTTCAAACTGTAGAGGGTCCAAGTTCAAAAGGACATGAAGTCAAAATATGACCGAACCTCATAGTTTAGCCGAAGTTCATATTTTGACCGAACTTCACATTTCCGCCGAATCTCGTTGAGCTAAAATATGGCCGAACCTTACATTCTGACCGAACCTCATACAAGGCAGAGTAAGGTTAAATCCACAAAGGTCGAAAGACCGAATCCTGAACTCGGACTTAGTCAATATGACTAAGAAATAATAATATCGAATGTCACACGATAGTGTCTTAAGACCAAAATAAATCACAAATATGAGAAAGAGATATGAAGCCTTCATTAGAAATGAAACTGATGATCCTTTCATATTTCGCATTTAATGAAAGACTCTTCATTTTCCGTAATTAATAAAAAGACACTTCGTATTCGGAAATGAATGCTGAGTTATTTATATAAAGGCAAACAAATTCTCAAAGAGTTATGACATTCAAAATGTTATATCCCGACCTTTCGTAAATAGATATTTTCATAAAATTGATTTAAAAGATAATATAAATTTTAAAATTTGATTTTAAAGATTGATTATTTGTATTTTTTGTAAAACTATTTTTAATTAGATAAGATTTTTTTTTTATTTTTTTGTTAAAATTTAGAAGTGTTTTAGTATATAATTTTAAAACCCACTCACACCGTACATCACTTTACACCCTAACCTAGCCCTAACCTAATTTTTATATATTTCTCGTTCTCTATCTCACCCCACGCAGCCCCCTTCAATAAAATTGTTCTCCCTCATTGTCTGCGTTTTCTTCTTCTTCTCTCTTCTTGCTCCTTGTTGTTACCGTCGACATTCCATCACCGCTAAGCTTTTTCTTTTCTTATTCTTCTGCTTCTTCTCTTCTTTCTCTGTCTTTCCTCTCTCCCTTGTTTTGTGTTCCCTTCCCCTCTCACTCTCATTCATCTCTCTCTCCCTCTGTTTCCTTCTCCCTCGCCCTCTGTTTCTCTTTCTCTATTTCTCTATTTCTCTCTCTTCTGCTTTGTCTCTTCCTCTTTGCGTTGTCTCTCATTTTCTTTCTCTCAGTCTCTCTGCTTCTCTCTCTTCCCCTCTCAGGTTCCCTCTCTATTTATTTCTCATTGTTCTCTCCTTTCCCCTACGTTTTCATTCTTTGATTTTGTCTCGACTCTGCACTTTGTGGAAGTCTTTCGCCACCTTCACGGACTGCTTCCAACGCTGCCACGTCTTCACATCGGTAAGCTTATGTTTCTTCTCTTCGTCCCCCTCTCTATGTTTCTCCTGATCTATCTTTTTCTCTTTGTTTCCTTTCTTTTTTCCCTCTGTCTCTCTTCTTCTTTCTTCTTTTATTCTTTGCTTCTCCATCTTTTGCTTCATATTTCTCCTTCTGTTTTTCTCTCGCTCTCACCTCTGCTTCTCTCTCCCCTTCCCCTTTGTTTTCTCACTTTCTCGTCGTTCTCCCCTACTTTTCCTTCCATTTTTCTCGTTTTGCAGTTGGTTCCCGGTTCAACCCGAACAAAACCAGTCCACTTTTTTCAGACCTGTCTAAACCGGTCCATCAGATAAAACTGATCCGGTCTGGTTTAAACCAGCCCAATCTGAACCTTTGACTCAAAGCTTTATCATTTGACTTCTGGACCCGATATATTGTTTTTCGACCTCGCTCAGACCCATTTGCACCGTTTTAATTAAATTTCTATTTATATGATCTTAAAATGTGTTTATATTGATTTATTTCAAAATAATTTAGTGATTATATAATTTTTTAGATTTTAGGTCATTAATTGTTTAGTTCATTTATCCGCTTCAGGTAAGTGAGCTTACATGATGGTATGACTCTCGTTGTTATAAATGTATATACTTTGTGTAAGTAACTTATATTGTAATATGACATAAATGTATATGCTTTGAGTAAGTGAATTTACAACGTAATGTGACCCATGTGCAATAAATGTATATGTTTTGTGCAAGTGAATTTATATTGTAATGTGACCCACGTGTGATAAATGTAATATGTGTTATTCTCATCAGCTTTAATTGTCTATAAGCATTTTATGTTCATATATATATATATATATATATATATATATGCTTGTGTAAATTGACTTATATAACGATGTGAATCTGATATTATAATTGTATCATGTATTTATTATTTGTTTAACCATTTTTCAATAATTATTATATTTTGTTAACACTTTGGTAATTGATTACTGTTCAGTTATTAATGTGATTATCATGAGATAAATGTCTGAGTATGACTGATTTTACGTTAGTATGTTATCATGTTTGATTCTGTTATATGTATCAATATGTATTATATGATTAATTATTATCATACGTTGGATTCTGGCAAGTTATGAAGTTAATTCAGTCAAGTGGTAATTAAGCAAGATATGAACTTAAGCACGACCCTTAGTTAACAAGAAATCAGGACTGTTCACGTTTTGTTCTGTTATACGAATAAGGTGTCATCTGTTCATACTTTCGTCACACATAGGGTGTCACCTGTTCATGTTTTGGTCATACATTGGGTGTCATCTGTAAATTTTTTTCGTCACTCATGAGGTGCCATCTGTTCACGTTTTCATCACCTATAAGTGTCATTTGTTCTCTCGCCCAATGTGTGTCATCTGTTTCGTAGCCCGATGTATGCCATCTGTTTCGTCGCCCAATTTGTCATTATGTGTTTCAGTTAACGTGTGTGCAGTTCTGATTAGGTTGTTAACTAGAGGATATGCCAAGACAAGATATGAATAAGATTGTTATATGATTCTGTTTGAGACACGTGTTATCTACGTGCTATGTTAAGCCATGTCATGATCAAGTACGTTACTTTATTTCATTTATGATATATGTCAAGTTTAGTTATGCTATGTCATGATTTTATTTATGGCATGTGGATGCATGTTATTATGTGAGTTTTCTTACTGAGTATTTTAAAATACTCATTCCCCCCACAGTTGTTTATGATGCAGATGGTGATGGCGAGTAGCATAAGTGGGAGACTACCATACCCAGTTGAATCAGAGGAATTTATGTTTTCAGTTTATGAATTGATTTAAAACTTGGAAAAATGTTTTCTGTTTAACTCAGTAGTTTATTTTACATTATGTTTTTCTACGTATCATGATTAGTGAAAGCTTCATGAATTATATATTTCAAGTTTGACTTTATTTCAGTCTTTTGAGGTTTTATTAATGATGCATTGAAGGCACTTTATCACTTCCGCTATTTAATGATTAAGATTCCGATCATGGATAAGTTTAATGCTTCCGCTATTTAAGGTCGAGGTTTTTCTATCATGGGTAAATTAAGAATTTCAATTTGGGAATTTTCTCAAAATTAGGGTTTGTTTCAAATTGAAAATTTTAAAATTGTGAAATTACACGTATGTTTAACCCTCGGGGATCGGGGCGTTTCAAAAAAAATTTAGAATTCTCTATTTTTTCCTTTCCTTCACTCCACTAACTTGAGTGTCGGAGTGTATTAGGTTAGGTACCACACCGGTGTCAAGCCAATATCTTCACGTTCATTTTTCTCTTGTGCTCATCAGACGACATTCAAAGGAACACGTGGAAGAATCATCGACAATGGATTTCTAACATCCACATTTTGGCGCCGTCTATGGGGAACACCAACCAACTGCATAATTTTTTTAATTTGCGCTACGTAAATGATGATGAAGACAATGAATTTTTGAAGGGCCGCTTTATTGGACCTTCTATCAGCGGTTGAGTGACGCTCAGTACCACCCACCAAGAACCCACCGGCACCAACCAAGTAAGAAAACATCTCTCTGGTGGAGATTATGCGTGCCATAGCACAATTGGACAAGAAAATGTAGGTTCTTGAAAAAGAAAATCATGACTTACGGAGCATTATGGATTTGAATGGTTCCGCCAATCCTCTCCGACACGTCGGGAGTGGTAATTCTAAGAATAAAGTACCTTTCCGCTCGAGAGGTATCCCAACGGATCCAAGTCACGATGGAAATTATAAAAGGAGGGAAAAGACCATTACAGAGCATGACAACAGAGAAATATGAGAAGTCGCTCAGAAGATTCTCATAGGAGTTCTTCCCTGAGAAGAAGATTCAGTGACCCAGGAATTAGGCAAGCTAACCAAAGCAGAGAAATGGCGAACGGAAACAAGCTCAGAAGAGCAATGTAAAATGACAGTAATTTCAAGAAGAAAATCAAGGATATAGACCGAAGACTCATACAACTCGATGTGAAAGTGCAAGAAGAGGATGATCCAGCTATCAGAGACTTAGCCGATTCGCCATTCGTCAACGAGATATTGGTAGTTGAGCGGCCAAAACATTTTGCCACTCTGAGGCTTCAGTTGTATGATAGATCCAAAGACCCATCTGATCATATTACCCATTATAAACAAGCTATGACCACAGTAGGAATTCCTCACTATCAATTAGACGCAATGTTATACCGACTATTTGCATCGAGTCTTACTGGACATGCCCTTACTTGGTTCGACACCTTGGAGTCAAACTCAATATCATCTTTTTGCCAACTCGCTTAAGCATTTGTCAGTCAACATGGTATCTGCAGAAAGGTCCCTCGACGATCTCGCCATCTTAACACAATCATACAGGGTGTTGATGAAAGTTTGAAATAATACATAAAGTGATTTACACGGGAGAAAATGAGAATAGTGAATTGTGATGATTCCACAATCGCGGATGCCTTCGTAAATGTTCTTCCTCCAAATTCATGCATTTGTGAATCTATGGTGCTAGATGAGCCAGTCACCATGGAAGCTGCCTTTAAAAGAGAGTAGAAGTTTGTGTTGTTAGAAGAATATGCAAGGGAGAAGACTGGTCATTATGGTTTTCAAACCAGGCACAATTCAGGGTCGAAAGCAAAGACAAGAGGTCAAGATGAGATTCCTCAAAAAGGGATAACAGAAATGGTAGAGAGAGAAGAGATAAATATGATAGGGACAATGACTCAATTAGGCAAGACAAGAAAAGGTCTCGAGATCAAATGGATAAAAGGGGAGCACAAGGGGATATAGACAATTTGTTCTAGCTTACTCCACTTAATATATCTTATTCTGACTTTGTAGCATAGGTCAAGGACAAAGAATATTTTTCTTGGCTGAGAAGGATGAGAGGCCCACTCAATCGAAGGAATGATCCCAACTGCTACTATGATTTTCACCGAGATTATGGCCACAAAACTGATGAAGGCAGGCGTCTGAAGCGAGAAATTGAAGAACTTATAAAGCGCAGACACCTTAGAGAGTACATTGAAGAAGGAGCCGATAAAAGACCAAAGCCGAGACAGGATGATGTGCCTTGTTAAACTGAGAGAAGAATCATCAATGTTATACATGGAGAAATCGCGAATTTAATATTAGTCACAGCAAGGAAAAATCTCGTCAGAGCAACCGAACTCCCAGTTCTCAATCTTAACGCCCCAGGAAAATCGGCGCAAGACCCAGATATTTGTTTTTCTTCTTTAAAGTCTCAAGAAGTCCACCAACCACATGATGATGCTTTAGTTATTGTTTTGGATGTAGCTAATTTCAAAGTAAATCGCATCTTGATGGACCCAGGAAGTGTGGTGAATGTCATCTATCTCCCAACGTTAGAATAAATGGGAATAGATAAGTTGAATATCATCGGAACTGAGACAAAGTTGATAGGATTCAATGGAGCGGTGACCAAGTCTTTTAGAAGTATTAATGTTCTAGTCATAGCAAAGGGGGTCAATAAGTTGACAGAGCTTCAAGTTGTGGATTCAGATTCTCTGTACAGTATGATCCTCTGCGGGCCATGGATTCATTCAATGAAAGCTGTTCCTTTTCCATATCATCAAACAATCAAATTTTCAACTCCTAATGGCATCAAGAAGATACGTGGCAATCAAGTCATTTCTAGAAATTGTCATCTTGCAAGTCTAAAAACCTCTAAAACCAAATAGCAATTATAATAAGTCGAATTGACATCACGATTTGAAGATCTACAAGTTAATGAACCAAAGAACCCCACCATAGAAGAAACAATGGAAGTATGTGTTCACGCTTCCAAATCTGAAAGAGTTGTTAAGATTGGAATGGGTTTGGTGGAAGGATTAAGAAAGAAGCTCGTGGATTTTTTGCTCAAAGCCGTGACACTTTCGCGTGGTCCATTACTGACATGCCAAGCATTGAACCGGGGATAATGACTTATAGGCTTGAGGTTGATCCAACTCATAAGCCAGTGAGGCAAAAGAGCGAAAATTCGTAAAAGGGCGCAATGCCATAATCAATGATGAAGTACAAAGACTTCTCAACGCCGGATTTATCAGAGAAGTAACATATCCAACTTGGCATGCTGATGAAGTACAAAGACTTCTCAATGCCGGATTTATCAGAGAAGTAAGATATCCAACTTTGCATGCTTAGCTTTATGGATGTTTTTTCTAGGTATAATCAGAGATGCATGCATTCATCAGATCAGGAGTTAACGGATTTCATCACAGAGCGGGGAATTTATTGTTACAAGGTCATGCCTTTCAACCTAAAGAATGCTGGAACGACTTATCAATCTTATGTTCAGGGAGCACCTTGGAACCATAATGGAAGTGTACATTGATGACATGCTTGTCAAATCTCTCATAGCTGAGGATCATGTGGAAGACCTACGGCAGGCTTTTAAGGTACTAAATAAGTATAAAATGAAACTTAATCCTGTAAAGTGTACTTTTGGTGTCTCTTCAAGAAAGTTTCTCGGACACTTGGTAACACGACATGAAATTGAAGCCAATCCCGAATAGATTCAGGTAGTGTTGGACATGCCAGCACCTACAAATATCAAGGAAGTGCAAAAATTAACAAGAAGATTGGCCGCGCTCAATCATTTCTTTTCAAGATCATTAGACAAGTGCCTACCTTTTTTCAATATCCTGAAAGGAAGCAAAAAGTTTGGGTGGATGAAGGAATGCGATAAAGCTTTTTCAAATCTCAAGCTTTAGCTGACGACACCTCCGCTTCTGGCAAAACCAAAGGATGGGGAGACCTTATATCTTTATTTGGCCATTTCTAACATGACAGTTAGCTCCGTTTTGATTTATGAGGAGGGCAACGAGCAAAAAACAAACACAAGTCATACCTTGTTGGATGTAGAAAATCTTTATTCACAAATGGAAAAGCTTGCACTCGTACTTATCACTCCAGCAAGGAAACTCAGGCCATACTTTCAAAGCCATTCCATTGTTGTTCGCACTAACAGTCTCCTAAAAGCCGTGCTTCACAAACCTGACATGTTGGGAAGACTCATGAAATGGACGGTGGAATTAGGAGAATTTGACATATCGTATAAACCACGCTCCACGATCAAAGTCAAGTCTTGGCTGATTTTATAGTAGAAATGACAAAGGAGTCAGAAATTGAAGGTCCAAAATCTCTACCTACTGAAGATGGGGCTGCTGATGCTATTATGACAGATCCCAATGAGGATGATGAATGGGTTTTTTACGTAGACGGTTCGGCAAATGCTAAAGGCTGTGAAGTAGGGTTAGTATTAAAAACTCCTAAAGGAGCAATCATTGAACAATCACTCAGATTCGGTTTTTGCACATCCAATAATGAAGCCGAATATGAAACGTTGATAGCAGGGATGAATTTAACAAAGACTATTGGGGCATCCAATGTAACTGTCTTTAGTGACTCATAGTTGATTGTGAATCAGATAAACGAGAATTTTCAAGCTAAAGATACTCGCATGAGTTTATATCTTCAAATGGTGTCTCAACTTAAGGATTTTTTTTCCAAAAGTTCAACATGCAACAACTTTCTCGTAGCGAGAATAGTCATGCTGATGCTCTGGCCAACTTGGCCTCAACCATTGATACGGAGTTAAGGCGAACGATCCTAGTGGAGTACTTGGCAGCTCCTAGCGTACGACACTTCACAAGTAACCAGGAATCCTCAATCATGATCAATGAGTCATTTTCAATAGAACCACCTCTACATGAAGAATCTTGGATAGATCCAATCAAGAGATACATTTCTTGCGGAGAAATTCCTGAAGATAATTCACAAGCAAGGAAGATTATGATGCAAGCAGCTCGTTACTCCATCATTGAAGGAGTACTTTATAGACGATCATTTTCTGGTCCATACATTAAATGTTTCAGTAAGGAAGAAGCACGATATGTATTGGCAAAACTACATAAAGGCCAATGTGGAAATCATTATGGGGCACGTTCACTGGTGTATAAGGCTAGAATGTTTGGATATTTCTGGATAACAATGAAAATAGACGCAGCTGAGTATACTCGGTGATGCGACAAATGTCAGCGATTCGCATCAATCATGCACTTACCAGCAGAAGAGTTAAATCCAATCATAGTGCCTTGGCCATTCATGCAGTAGGGTATGGATATAATAGGTCTTATGCCTATGGCGCCTGCTCATAAACATTTTTTTCTATTGGTAACTGACTACTTCTCTAAGTGGATGGAAGCCGAAGCGTATGCGAATATCAAGGAGCTGGATGTGAAGAATTTTTTATGGAAACATGTGATTTGTCATTTTGGTATTCCAAGAGTAATTGTGATTGACAATGGACCCCAATTTACGGGAAATGTATTAAAAAGATTCTGTAGAGTTTGAATATTCAACTCAGATATTCAACGCCACATCATCCACATGAAAATGGACAAGCTGAAGCTTCAAACAAAATGATAGTTGATACTCTGAGGAAAAGACTTGATCAAGCTAAAGGAAAATGGGTAGAAGAGCTTCCGACAGTCGTATGGTCTTACCGCACCACCAGGCGGACACCTACCCGAGAAACACCTTTTGCTCTAACTTATGAAACAGAAGCCGTCATACCAGTGGAAATTGGTCTTCCATCCTACAGAATTCATTCTGCAGACGTAAATCAAAATGGAGATACGATTAAAGAAGCTCTTGATAACTTGGAGGAAAAAAGGGAAGTCGCATTAATAAAACTCCAGAATTACCAACAACATATCTCAAGGTATTACAATACTATGATCCACTTTAGAAAATTTATAGTTGGCGATTTAGTATTACGAAGGGTGTTTCAAAACACCCAAGAAATTGGTGTTGGCAAGCTCGACCCAAGTCACGAGACCGGGGGCATATACCCTTCAAGACGCGAGTGGTCACATAATCCCAAGAAGTTGGAATGCAATCGACTTGAAACCTTACTTCTTGCCACGTTCTTTTAACGATTAAGTTAAGTTTCTTGTTTTTCTTTTTTTTATCATTGCAAAATTAATAAAATGCTACCTGGGGTTTTTTTAGCACATGATTGATCAAATGATGCTTTTTCCCAAGATAGTTAAGCTTATTCCTTTTCTCTATTTTATGTACTTTGTGATAATGAAAAAAAAGACAGTAATGTCGAATTAGAAATAATGAACACGTTTACATACATGATTAAAAACTAGACCCCACACAGCTAGGCAGATCGTCCCTAGCCAGTATCGGCCCTACGCCTATTAAGTCCTGATTCCATGGAATTTTGCACTAAGTCCTCATTCGACGGGATGAGGAACAAAAGTCTCAACTTGACGAAGTTCGGCATTCAACCCCAGCCAAATTCGGCCTTTAGCCCATTAAAAGTCCTGCTGTGTGGAGTCAGACACCTCAATTTTATAAGGTTTTTAGCTTACTATTATCGCTAGACCAGCAACATATAAAAGAAAAGTTGTGAGCATGAACAAAATATTCGACTTTCTTAATACAATTGAAAAGAGAGAGTGAAATTCATTAATTCATTCAAAATGAAGTTTTAAGGTTCGACATGATCAAAGTCTTACTTTACAAAAGTCCATTCAGAAATAAAGTTAGTAGAAGTTCTACATTAAAAAAATCACTAGGGCCTAACATAAGTCATGGTTGACATTTGTAATAGTACCATCAAAAGTTCCAGAATCTCCAAAAAGAGTAGAAGCATCTCTAGCCGTAGAAGCTTGTGTCAGGGTGAGTTCTGATACACTTGCTGTTGGAGCAAAAGAATTCAACACCTCATCAAGTTGGGTATCAATATCATCTTCCTCGGCGTTATAGTTTTCAACATTTTCTTCCTCAGATGCAAATGCGATCGGTGACCATTTTTCTGCTTTGCCATCTTTATATTCAGCCTTAATCATATCTCTGCCTGCGACGACCCCAACATAATAAAGATTTTCTCTTTCTTATTTTGTTTCAATCATGTTCTCCTCCAACCTCTTCACTTTATCGTGTAAGAAGCCATAATCCAATAAACTTTGATCCCGCTCGTGAGATATGTCATCCAGTTTTGACTCTGTTGAGATCAATAGTAATTGGAACGTGTCTTTTTCTTGCTCCAACTTAACCACTTTATTTTTTAAGATTGTCGTCTCAGCCTTGATAAGATTAAACTTAATCTTTATCTCCTTCAAATCATCCTCAATTTTTACTTTATCCTTTTCTCTTTAAATAACCCGGTTACATAAGTCCAAAAGAGATTGAGAAACCTATAAGAAATATTTTATTGGTTATCATTTACTAAGTTACAAAAAGAATAAGAAATAGAAAGAAAGGTCACCCTCATCGATTGAGCAATGGCTGAAAGATAAACTTCGTCATCCTTTTTTGAAGATAAGACTTTCTAATCACAACTCAAGTAAATATTTTGCATCAGAACTTCACTCGGTTTATCTTCTTCTTAAAATGATGAACTAGGAGTAATAGGAATTAGAAGTCCTCCAGATGGACGTTCAGACTGAGAAGCACCAGAGGTGGCCGGTGGAGAAAGCACAACTGATGGTTTAGATCTCGACCGTTTTGAGCCTTGAGCATTATCAATTGCTTGAGGAAGGGTTGGAGTCAAATTCTCTGTCCTTGGTACTTTAGGTACATTAGGTACATTTTGTACCTTCTGTTTCTTTCTTGTAGCAGCATTAGCCCTCGCCTTTTTCTTCATCTCCTCAATATTATCCAACGAAGGAGCATCTTTTATGCTGGCTCTTGCTATTTTCTTCACTTCCTCAATATCATTCAGCGGAGGAGCATCCTTTATCATATATGCCATGACTACAGGAAATTTTTTTTCGAATTCGGTCAAGGGTGGATCATTTTTAAAAAAGGAGTAACTTCCATACAAGTAATTCGATGCACTTCTATCTAGTGTTAATCTATTAAACTCAAGCGGAAAGCAAGGAATACCTTTGGCAATGTTCTCTACATAACGCCAAAGCCCTGCATCCTTAAGGTTTTCTGTGGAGCATAAAATTTCCCAATTATGATAAAGTATCGTGAGATACGCATCAAGAATATCTTGCGAAGATCTAGATATTGGAATACGAGAAGTTGAGTCAATTGCTGGAAAAAAAAGGGAAAAAACATAAATTCAATTAGAGAACATAATGAGAATATACACTATAAACAGAAGTAAGCATCTAATACCTAGGATACCCCAACTGGTCCTGACCCGAACATCATGAACATGCTCGTCTGGACCATATTCCCAAGGACCTCGAACCTAAAAGAATCGCGACCTAAAATGTTTATTACTAGTGGGAAGTTAGTAAATGAGATCTAAACCGCCCCTATAACTAAAAAATTACTGGCTGTAACTCTTTTGATGTTGAAATAAGGAGAAGCAACCTCTCATCATACTTAGTGAAGTCCCCATGCCAGCTTTATGGCCAATGATGATCAAAGAAATGAGATTTCGCCATGCATTCAGAAGAAGCTGAGTGGGAGCTAAGTTATAATGTTTCAATACCATTAGGATAAACAGGTGAAAAGGAACATGGAAGTTGACCCAACGCAACAGAAACTCATAAAAAGTAACCCAACCTTCTAAATCCGAATATACTTTTTCATCTTGACTAGGGGCACGCAACTCAATGGAAGATGGAATGCCATATTGTCCTCGTAATTTTTTAAGATCCTTAGTACACATTTTAGAGAGAGGCCATTTTCCCTTCAGAACACCTTGAAACACAGTTTCGACATGCTCTTCAAAATAAGACTATTAGTGACTGACTCACATTCAGATGAAGATGAATCTTGTGTGGATACCCTAGACTCTTCATGGGATGAATCTCGGGCGACGGAATCAGACATATTATGAGAATCAATAGACGTTGAAGAAGTACTCATTTGAAAGTAACTAGTGAAAGAAATGACAAGTCAAGATGGAAATACCTTCGCCGAAATGTCGCCGAAAACACCATAAAAACTCGTTAGGAAACGTCGCCAAAGAACGCCGAAAACGTGGTCGGTAATTTCGCTGGAAACTTCACAAAAAACTTTGTCGAAAAATCTTTCCGGAAAATTTGACGCTGGAAGATTTTTTAAAATTTAAAGATAATTGAGGAATGAGAATGAAGAAGTTGAAGTAATGGTAAAAATGGAGATGGGGAAGAGTTAAATATGTGGTGTAATTTTAAACCAACGTCCAAGATCATCCCACATGGCATTCATCTAAAGTAAAAGATTGAATTCACATGGATCACAATCCATGTCATCATTCATGTTTTCAATATTCATCCAACGATAACAATTATTTAAATAATGAAAAAATCAATGGATGTGGACGAAAGCACGTGGATATGACTTTCATTCCTATAAATCCATGCCTTTCATTCTCATAAATTCATCCAAAAATCACAAACAATAAGGATCAAGGGCTAACAATTAATTCATGCAGATCACAATCGGTGGGTGGAATCCAATCATCGAAAACATGACCCATGTAGCACGGCCTGGCAAAATGCCCTGGGCCGAGCTCAGTTCGGCCTGACTGAACTGCTCCAGGCCGAGCTCAGTTCGGCCTGGATATGACTGAACTGCTTCAGGCCGAGCACAGTTCGGTCTGGTTGAACCATTTCAGGTCGAACTGTACGACCCAAATAGCTCAGCTTGGACGAAGGAGTTTGGTCTAGCACAACTTGACCACACTCAGTATCGGCTAAAGAACTGGCGATCTGACCTGTCTAAGAAATTGTTGTGAATGAGATAAAATACTGCAAAGAATCTGAAGTTTTCACTCGGATTTCTGAGGCGAGGGAAAACTATAGAGGGTCCAATAATTATATTATGGATTTCTCGAATAACGACCCACTTGGCCCAATTCCTACATAAAAATCTTTTACGAAGCTCAAACTATAGAGGGTCCAAGTTCAAAAGGACATAAAGCCAAAATATGACCGTACCTCATATTTTAGTCGAAATTCATATTTTGGCCGAACTTCACATTTCGGCCGAATCTCGCCCGAACCAAAATATGGCCGAACCTTACATTCTGACCGAACCTCATACAAGGCAGAATATGGCTGAATCCACAAAGGCCGAAAGGCCGAATCCTGAACTCGGACTTAGTTAATATGACTAAAAAATAATAATATTGAATGACACACGGTAGTGTCTCAAGATCAAAATAAATCACAAATATGAGGAAGAGATATGAAGCCTTCATTAGAAATTAAACTGATGATCATTTCATATTCCGTATTTAATGAAAGACTCTCCATTTTTCGTAATTAATAAAAAGACTTTTTGTATTCGGACATGAATGTTGAGTTATTTATATAATGGCAAATAAATTTTTAAAGAGTTATGACATTCAAAACATTCAGAATTCTCTACGTTTTCTTTTCCTTCATTTCACTGACTTGAGTGTCGAAGTATATTAGGTTAGGCATCACTTCGATGTCAAGCCAATATCTTCACGTTCATTTTTCTCTTATGCTTATCAGACGACACTCAAATGAACACGTGACAGAAACATCGACAGTGAATTTCTAACATCGACAATTCTCTTTGGTTCATTATATTATAATGAAAGCCAGGATCCGATTAATTAAAAATTTCCCTTTAAAATTTTCTTTAATATCAATATTGTGACAGTACACTATCATTTTTCCTTAATGTCCACGGTCTCTCTCTCATGTATTTGTTTATAAGGAAATGTTAGACACACTACCAATAGCTCAATGTGTGCTGATCTAAGGGTTAATTGAACCTAGTACTGTACCGACCAACCATATAACTGCAAGAGCAGGGCTGAAGCCACGCTAGGGGATGCCATCGCATCCCGGCTTTTTGACTTTTTCTTATTTTATGCGTTATCTCGATTATAATTCAGTGACAAAGAATCAATCAGCACCCTGTAGAAACTGATTTTATTAATTGTTTTTCTTATAAATCTAAAGAGAAATGAAACTTGTAGGAAATCTAAATTCACTTTGCTAATTTTTTTTGTTCTTGTTAGAATGATGCTTAACTTTTAAAGTTTCTTGCTTAATAATAAAACTCATTCGATAGTTTTCAACACTTTCTATTGTGGGTTTGGATCTTCTATTTAGACTACTAAAGAGATCAATAATTGATGAATTAAAGACAACGAAAAATAAATCAAACCAATGAAAATATTTCTATCTTTAAAAACCTTTTAAAATAACTCTGAAATATGTGTGTATTGACATGTGTAATACTCATGACAAGTGTAATATTCAGTCCACTTGTAATAGTTAGTTAAGTAGTAGTTGATTCTTTAACTATACTGTTAGCTCAAGTATTCAGTTAGTTATTCAGTAATGAGAAAACCCTCATATTCTCTCTTCACTGACTACTGCTTCTTCTTATTCTATCTTACCGATTTTATACTTCTTCATGGTAGCAGAGCCTTGATTGACAAATGTCATCAATGGCAGCCACAGCTTCTGCAAATGAAAGTTCTTCTTTGTCACATACTCCTATTTTCAGGCTCTCTAATATCTGTAACTTGATTTCAATTCGACTTGACTCCAACAACTTTGTTATATGAAAATACCAGATATCTTCAATCGTGAAACCCATTCAACCTATGACCCTTTCTTACGTGGTTTGGCTGTAAAACATCAATGGAAGTTTGGAACTCCATTGAAAGAAGATTCTCCTCTATCTCCAGATCCAATATTCTGCAACTCAAATCTGACGTTCAATCTGTGATCAAGAAGCCCACATAATCAATAGATGACTATATCCAAAGAATTAAAGAGATGAAAGATAAGCTTTCTGCTGTATCAGTTCATTTAGAGGATCAAGATGTTCTCATTTATACTATCAATGGACTACCAACAGAATTCAACACTCTTCGCACATCCATAAGAACAAGGCCTGAACCAATGACATTGTAGGAGCTTCATGTCATTCTGAAAGCTGGAGAAAGGTTTATAGAATCTCAAAACAAGCAACATGAATCTTTATTTCAGTCAAATGCTATGATGGCTGCACAGACTACCAATTTTCAATTTCAAAGATGAGGAAGTTACAACAGAGGAAGATGAGGAAGGTCTTATAATAGAGGTGGTCGATCTAATGCATGAAGGGGAAATTTCAATTAAAAGGAAAGAGGAATGTTCTGTTTTAACAACTTCCCTTCAATTTTTGGAACACCACCTGTTTATCACACTCATGGCAAAACTCAGAACAATAACCAAGGGTTCTCTGAGATGAACAACTCACAAGGGGGTAAAGTTTGCTGCCAGATATGTCAAAAGCCAGGGTAAATTTTGCCTTAACTATATTGCACAAAGTTTCTTCCATTTTTCTCTCTGCAATGGCTGTTATGTTCTCTCAACCATCATCAAACTCAAATTCTCAAGTGTGGCTCACTGGTACAGGTTGTAGCTCTCATATTACTTCTGATTTTAACAATCTATTCTTTCTCACAGAACACAATGGTGAGGATAGTATATTTGAAGTGGACAACACCTCCCAATTACACATACAGGTTCAACCTCCCTATCCACCCTTTCTCATTCCTTTTTACACAATGTTCTGTTTATTCCCCAAATCTCTTCAAACCTTCTTTCTATTTATTAATTCTTCATAGAACCATTGCATTTTTATTTTTTATGCTCATTTCTTTGTCATTCAAGGGCGGTTTGTTTCCGGATTTCCGCGTGATAAAGTTCGTGGTAAATTTATTTTCCAACACTTTCCTATGTTTGTTACAAATATTCTTATTTGCCATGGTAAAGTTATTTAACCTGGTAAAATAATAATCCCACATTACTTTCCCTACTACTTTCCCACAAAAATCCACTTTACCAAATAACTTTCCCATCTTACGCCACATCTACATATTTTTCAAAATAATTTTACTTTCCCAAATGCCCACAAAAATGCCATTATTTATTTCAATTATTCTGACTTGATTTTGATATTTTATTTTCTTCAAGACCAAAGCCTCACAAAAGTATCGTGAAATATCTCGATCCTGGTGGAACTGAAATGATCCTGATATCGAATTTTTAGATTTTTTTCATCCCTTCCGACTCGTCCGACAACTCGTCTTGGGGTTGTCTCGTGATATTAAGATATACATGTTAATTGGAATGAATAGAATAAAATATTAAGTTTGAGTTAATGATAGATAAACTCTTCATATATTCAAAAATAAAATTTAAATGATTAGAAAACATGTTAATCATATCAAATATTTATTTGAAATTAAAATTATTTTCTTCCCTGAAATAAATATTATTCACAAACTATCAAAATTTTAAAAAAATGCTAAATTTATAATGGAGAATGTAACTCGATTGTTTACCACGTCTCATTTTTTGTGTGGAGGACCAGATCCGTGGGACGAAACCACGAATAGGGGGTCCCTCAATCATTTATATTCAGTTTTAGATTATATTTAACCTAAACATAAAAATAGTTACATCATTGTTCTATTTTGTTTATGTGATAGAACTAAAATATTTTGCTCGTTTCTGCCGGAGCAGAAGGATATTGATAACCATGTATCTATTGGAGAAAATTACATGTAACTTGAAAACTGTTATGTGTTATTAAATATTTTAATGTGTTAATATAAATGACGGTCATTTATATTAGATTTTTTATATATATAAAAGAGATGTATGATAATTAATTTACGATATGAGAAAAAATTTAGTCAAACACTGCATGAATTATTAAGATTAAAACTAAGAAGGATTCACACGGAAATGTCGAGAGGTATAAAGCAATACTAGTAGCTAAAGGTTTTAAGTAGAAGCCTGGTGTGGATTTTTCGGAGACTTTTTCTCCAGTGTCGTCGAAGGACTCATTAAGAGTTATTCTTGCCATTGTTGCACACTTTGATCGTGAGTTACATCAAATGGGTGTGAAGATAGCTTTTCTTAATAATGATCTTGACGAAGAGATTTACATGGTTTAACCAGAAGGTTTTGTCATTCAAGGATAGGAAAATCAGGTTTGTAGATTAACCAAATCAATTTATGGATTGAAGCAAGCCTCCAGATAATGGTATTTAAAATTCGATCATGTCATTACAAGCCATGGATTTAAAGAAATGTAGTGGACAAATGCATATACCTTAAGGTGAGTGGGGGTCGATTTATTATTCTTGTCTTATATGAGGATGATATTTAATAACATTCATTTTGTACTTGATATCAATAATCTCTTATCAAAGCATTTTTATATGAAAAGTATCAATAATGTAGAATATGTTCTTGGTATTAAAATTCACCGTGATCGTATTACTGGTACATTTGGTTGATCTTAAACAACATATGTTGAGAAAGTATTGAAGACTTTTGGCATGGAAAATTGTTCACTTTGCGGTACCTTTAGAGAACTAAAGACTTCATGTTAATCAACATAAAATAAGATATCTTGAAAGTGATTGGATACTACGATGCTGACTATGAAACCTTTCAAACTAGTAGAAAATCGACTTCTGGTTATGTTTTCATGTTGGCTCAAAGTGTTGTCTCATGGAGAAGCTCTAAACAATCCATCATAACAAATTCTACTATGAATGCAGAGTTAGTAAGTTGTTGTGAAGCAGCAAACATGCACTTTTGTTGAAGAATTTCATTGAAGATCTAAGGGTTGTATATTCCATCCATAAGCCCATTGTGTCATTTTATGACAGTGAGGCTGTGACAAAATATGTGAAGAATGAGAAATGGACTAAGCATAACAAGCATATTGATATCAAATAATTTTGCCTGACATTGAGACACAAAAAATGATTACAGATCCTCTTACAAAAGGATTATCGCCTAAAGCTTTAAAAGAGCATGTGATTTGAATGGGTATTCATGAACCTTAGTCATATGACATATAGTGTGTTTTTACACATTCTCTTTGACATTTACGGAGTTAGTCATTGGTAATTGTTTCGTTGATCATTTCTTTTACTGCAAGTTAATGAAGTATGATGCCTCAATATAATAATATATATATATGCGCATATATACAGCTTGTGCACTTGATACTTATATAACCTGGGAGATTCTTAAGCTCCAATGCTTGGGCTAGATATGAGATTGACTCTATATCAGTAAACCCTCACTCTAGACAAATGGTTGGTGATTTGATGTAATCTGTTAATGTGACGTACAGTGCTTATATGAAGCAGGATGACGATGGGATGTCTAATTGAAGATCACATGCAGTTTACACATGCTCATGGTGTGTAGTAAAACCACACTTTATTCGCTCAAGTCCTAGATGGAGTTGATTTTGTGACCATGGAACTGTTCACCTTAATACATTACCAGTCTAAACATTCATGATCTAATATTAAGGAAGTCTATAGATGAAAGTTGTAGATACCGTATTTTATCCGGTCTAATACATTAAATATACATACTTTATATTTTGGCTCATATAATAGTCCAAGACTATATGTATAATTTGAAAACTAGTCCAATACTAAAATAAGAAAAGTGGTCCAAGGACTAAGAAGTAAAAAGTGAAAAAAAAGACTAAAAGTAAAAAAGGCAAACCCTAATTTTGTCTATAAATAAGGGTGAAGTCTTCACTTGAGGGGGGGGGGGTCTCTTTGGAGTGGAGAAAATGAAGCCATTTTTTTGGAGTGAGAAAGAGAGGGATTGGAGTGAGAAAGAAATGTGATCTTAGAGAGAGGAAGATGTTCTACACTTCTATTATTTTCATCTTCTTCCATTCTTTTTCTTAAGGTAGCTTAAATGTCTTATACATTTACTCATAATATATCTTGTTGATCTCTCTTCTTCATATTCATGTAGTTGATGTCTTTTGTATCTTTTTTTTCATACATAAGTTGATTGTTCATTTTTTATCATTTCTCCTACATTAAATCTTAACCCTTTAACTTCATGCATTGATGATTTCTTTATAAGTTGGATAATGAGATGTCTTTGTCATCAACTCAATTAATGAGGATGAGGATAAAGCTTTTGAGGGGTGGAAAAATTAACTCAATGTGAATCAACCCTTTAATGGGTTGAAAGTGTACACTTGATGCAAAGATCTTCTAGGATAATTTCTCATAAATAACAATGCATAAAATAGAGAGTAAAACCTCTATACAAGATTATGAAAATATCTAAGTTTTGAAATTTTCAATTTTCCTACAAGACTTTTCTTTTTAAAAAAATTATGTTCATCATTTTTGTGACACTTGTTTGAACTAATTATCATCCATGATCATCATCTTTGCTATTTGATTAGCACTGACTAATGAGGGAAGGAAGAAAAAATGGTAATTAGAAGACTAAGTAGTCAAAAAATAAAAAATTGGACATATTTATGTTAAACAAAATCTATTGTTTTTCATAATTTTTCTTTCAATTTTTTTTATCATTTATTTATTTAATAATAATATTATTATTACCATTATTATTATATCATAATATATTATATTATAAAAAAGTAAGTAATAGAGGAGACTTTCCTCTGTTGCTTGTTTGTAACAAAGGGAGCTTTCCTCTGTTGCAGTTGCAAAGCCACGGTGTTACCGTGGCTTTTCCTGTATTTTTTCCTAAATTTCTTTTTCTTTCATTTATTACATAGTGTTGTTTTTTACTTTATGCTTGCATGTATTACTTTGTATGCAAGTTTTATATAATCTCAATATTTTATGTTTTCTATAATTTGGTATCCTATAACTTTATATTTATTCTTTTACTTCTATTTTGTTGTATTTATTTAACATTTAGAGTTAATGTTCATGGATGTGTGGATTATATTTTTTACAATTAGATTTAAATTTTGTTACTTCCATTATTTAATTTTCACTAAACAAAAACCGACAACGGACTTTGAGATTTTCGGGATACCAAACTTCTCGAACTACTGAGGTGATGAGTTATTCTTGGCATACCGAGAATACCTCTAAAAATGCTTTGATTTAAAAGGATACAAGAATACAAAAAATAATTTCTCAATGGTCTTTGAACCATCCGTTAAAGGTAATTTATTTTGTTCATTTTTATGATACTAATTGCACCAAATGAGACATTCAAAAATGAATTTCTTTAACCTTTGCCTTAAAATAAAAAAATGGATAGCATTTGATTAAATTTGACAACCATTTTATAATGGGTGTTGTGGGGTGCTAATACCTTCCCCACACACAAACGACTCCCGAACCAACTTTGAGTTTTCGTAGACCAAAATTTTCATCTTAAAATTGGGTGACCAATTACAACCTAAAATGATTGGTGACGACTCCAAATTTCTTTTTCCTTCAAAAAATGATTTGTTTTAATCGCCGCTCCGCGTCGCGTGCACGTTGTGACATCTTGGCGACTCCACTGAGGACGCAATCGGTCTAACCATTGTTAGATCGATAGAGAATCAAGCTAAATTTTATCACATGTTGTCCTTCTTGTATGGCTCTTTGTTTGTTTATTTGATTCGTTGTTTTTCTTTTTCATGCTTATAGTTGTAGAAAGTTTATTTTTAGATATATGTTTGTTTGCATAATTCCTAATATTCACACACATACACTAGCCCCATACCTGGGCTTTCCTTTTAGGATATACGAGAATGAGTAATAGAATGCTTTAGTGGAATTGAGGTTCCCGTGCAGGCTAATGAAAGTTCTCACTCAGGTCGACCCTTTCGGGATACCGTTTGGGAGCCCCTGTTACTCTATTCAGATAACAGTGTGGACGACCTGTGAGTCTATTAAGAAGTTTTTAGAGCCCACCTCATGACCAACGTTAGATTTCTGCTGAAATATGATATCATGATTAATTTTGTGCATGTATATATGTCTTGTGTCACTTAAACATGTCTTTTCTTCATTGTTTCACTTCTAACTTCATCTTTCTGTTTTGCATACATGCATCATGCTACGTAATAGGGATTTTAAAGAAGTATTCAATTCATTCATATTTTAGAGACCATGACTCCCATTTCGAGTGTGATAGAAGATCAAGTTACGGTAGTCCAATGGTCAGAGGAATCGCAAAAACATAAAGGAGATTGTCTGAAAAAGGAGGACGTTGATCTTCTACCATCAATCACTAAGATAGAGTTCTCACCCATTGACTTGGAAAGGTTGAAGAAGATATGAGAGGATTTTTCACCAGATCAGAAAAGTTTATTTGTCGGAAAATATGGTCACATAGCTTATCTGTTGTATATTGTAGTCAACGTTCCCGTCCTTGAAGCTTTAACGCATTTTTAGACCCTCATTATAGACGTTTCACCTTCAGAATAATCGATCTCACTCCCATAATTGAAGAATATCAATCACTACTTAATGTCCCGTTGTAAAATGCAAACAAAGTTTATAACTATGACAAAAAGCTCACATTGAAGAGAACTTTGTCTAAGCTCTTGGGTACTGTCCATGTGTCTGAGATTGAGAAAAGGTTGAAAATTAAAGGGGAAATGAGTGTGTGCCGTTGGATTACCTTCTAGATCTCACCCAAAATTTTTTGAAGGAGGATAATGGCATGACTCTTAATGCTCTGTGTATTTATGGCACCATGTTATTTCCAAAGATCCAAGGTTATATGGATGATAAAGTGATAAAAATGTTCCTTCAAGTCGAACATGGTGTTAACCCTCTTATCTCTTCTCGCTGAGACTATCCGTTCTTTGCATCACATTCGAGTGTCTAGAAAAGGAAAGTTCATCGACTCTTCAACTCTTTTGTGTATTTGGATTCTCAGCCATCTAAGATGTCCGCTAGATTTCAAATGTCCTCAAGTTAAATTCTCAAGTTCATGGATGAAGACGAGGATCCCTATTGCAGAATTTGGAATGGCCAAATGGAATCCACAGTTTCCCACAAAAGGGGCTTGGCTCTCATACATATCCAAGTTGAAAGATGATGATGTTATTTGGAAAGCCCATTGGATGCCGTTAACATCAATGATCTACAGATGTGGTGATTTTCAATGGGTTCCACTCCTGGGACCATGGGGTTGTACTAGTTATGCTCCGCTAATGGCACTCCGTCAATTATACATGAGACAATTTATCCCCACCACGCATGCATTGAAGGATATTGAAGTTAGTTACGATTCTCAAGAAATTGAACAAAAACTGTAGCAGCTAATTGGAGCTTGGAAAATAACAATAAGGATGCGAAATGAGAAGAATTGCATGAACTCACAAAGGAGTATGAAGCATGGCTTGAGAGTAGAAAAAAGTAATTATTGCCTTACCAGTTGAGGATGTACCATCAGCCAAATTACTGAAAGTTCATATTGCTAAAAAATAGGATCTAAATGAGTTATATGAGGAGAGTCAAAAAGTTCTAGCCCTCTTGGAAGAAAACAGACGACTAACAGTTGAGGCGAATTTGTCTGAGAACATAGAATCGAAGCTGAAGAATGACTCAAAGAGTTGAGAAATAAGGTTGAGGATCGGGCATATCTGAAGTGAAGAAACTCAGAGTTGAGAACTGACACTCGCCAATTGAGCAACAAAATTAGAAAGATGGCGGAAAACAATGAGAACTTGCGAGGGGTAATCTACGAACAAGAGGATCAAATCGTGAAGTTGGAGAGGAAAAATAAACTGGTACGAGAAATTCTAGAAGAGGTGAAGGGAACTGTTGATAAGAAAAATGCATACATCGTGGAGTTAGAAGAGCAATATGACACATTACGACGAATCGCTGATAATTTGTAAGTTGATTTAGAGAATTAGAAAGTTAAGAAGGCTGAGTCAACAAATGATTCTGAAGAATTATTGAAAGTCATCGCAAGCCTTGAGTACCAAGTTAGAGCTTATCAGAACGTGGTAGAGAAGTTGGCAAGAAACAATGATGCTAATGTCGATATACTGAGATATGATTATCAGTTGCTACAACAAGAGTACAACTCGATTCGACAACGATTTGGGTAGGCTGTGGAATGGCTTAAAAGCATGGCTGTGAGAGCGGGCAATTTGACGGAACAAGCTTCATTTTTGAAGAGAAATGTCTTGCCCATCCATCCTAATAGGGAGAACTTGTCTAAGTTTTTCGAAGAAGTCAACTAGGATTTGGGTCATTTTGGTCATTTTGTATGAACTCATATTGTGAAGTAATGTAATTGACTTCTACATACTCAAATGTAGTGGATAGCTCTACTAATTGAATGAAATTGATTACTTTAGAACTTTCACTTTGCGCAGTATCATTTCTCATGCATAAATTTGCTTTCATGATTTCTTCTTTTTATTAGCAAAAATTTACATCTTATTGCTTTATTTTTATTTATTTCAAAGAAATTCTCCAAAGATAGCTCGACAACTTCGACATCCCTATCGAACTCGAGCTCAAGTGAGGGTCATGGACGAGTAAGAAAGAGAGCAATCGCGAGAGGAAATGAAGGAAGAGATTAGGGAGCTAAAAGAGAAAATGGCTAAAGTCCTCAAACTCCTCGCCGCAAGTACCGGAAATGCCTGTTTTGAAAATCCTCAAGGGGCTCAATCATCACAAAATCAACTGCCAAACGATACTCCACTTTACCCTCCTGGGTTCACTCTAACCTATCAACGTCATCAGGTTGACCAGTTTCAGCATGCTTCACCACCAATAAATATATAGCATCATCCATTTCCAAATGTCCAGGAAACAATGCAGATAGGGAAAACTGGGTACAACCCATCCGCAATGGCATGTGGTCACAACCAAGCTTTCACTCCACAAGGCGAACTCGTTAATGAGCCAATCATCATAACCGATGTTGATGACCCAAAGATGCAGAAGCCTATTACCAAGCCAAGTGACGATCCATGATCAAAAGACAAATTGGACTTTTTAGAGGAGAGATTACGTGCTATTGAAGGATCTGATGTATACGGTACCATTGATGCCACCCAATTATATTTGGTCCCTGATGTGAACATCCCACATAAATTCAAACTACCTGAGTTTGAAAAATATGATGGTAGTACGTGCCCCAGAATTCACCTTATTATGTACTGCAGAAAAATGGCTGCTTGTGCAAATGATGATAAGCTGCTGATGCATTTTTTTCAAGATAGCCTCATGGGAG
Organism: Datisca glomerata; assembly: GCA_003255025.1. Taxonomy (NCBI): domain Eukaryota; kingdom Viridiplantae; phylum Streptophyta; class Magnoliopsida; order Cucurbitales; family Datiscaceae; genus Datisca; species Datisca glomerata. Next base: position 1,687,184 of record QANY01004580.1, read on the forward strand.
CCACATCTCGTTGGTATATCCAATTGGATAACCAACATATTCGGAGGTGGAAACATCTAGCAGATGCTTTTTTAAGACAATATAAGTACAACATAGACATAGCCCCTGATCGTTTAGATTTACAAATGATGAAGAAAAAGCCTACAGAAGGCTTTAAAGAATATGCACAAAGGTGGAGGGAATTAACTGCTCAGGTACACCCCCCATTGTCAGACAAGGAGATGGCTGGAAGGTTTATTAACACCTTGAGACCTCCATTCTATGACAAGATGATTGGAAACGCTTCAAACAACTTCTCTGACATCATAGTGATCGGTGAAAGGATTGAGTATGGGATAAAGAATGGAAGAATTTTGAAAATCGTATCAGATACATCGTCAGTAAAAAAGGGACCTCCATTGAAGCGAAAAGAAGGGGATGTACAGATGATCAATTTCAGGTACCCATCATAAGCTCTGAACTCGGGATCAGGATTTTCAAAGTATGGGGAAGGACCCAAGTCTATGACATCATATGTGGCAAATACCTCGCAAATTTCGTACAATTATCACTCTCAACAATCAAAATTTCAAAACAACCCAAGACCTGGTTTCAGACCACTGGCTCACCAACAAAATGTTGGTCAGGTTGATCAGCCTCTAAGGGGAAATAAGACAAATCAACATTTTGTCCAATATGATCCAATCCCCATGTCGTAAATGGAACTCCTACCATAATTGATACAGAATAATCAATTGGTGCCAATTTCTTATGAACCTCTACAACCATCATACCCAATGTGGTATGATCCGACTGCTCGCTGTGATTATCATGTTGGGGCAGTGAGATATTCGACTGAGAATTGCATGGCATTAAAAGGTAGAGTACAGGCACTAATCAAGGCTGAATGGTTGAATTTCAAAAAGGCTAATGAGAATCTAGATATCAATTCCAACCCTCTACCAAATCATGGGAATCCTACCATAAATGCAATTGAGGAATATTTTTCATATCGAAAGAGGGACGTGGAAGATGTGAACACGTCAATGGAAACACTTTTCCATCTTCTTTCTAGAGCAGGGTACACCTACCCAACACGCTCAGAGGATGAGGGCATTTCTAGGAAGCATATGCATGACTTTGATTGTTTGTTTCATAAGAATGTGACGGGGCATACAATTGAGAAATGTGCTGATTTTAAAATGGAAGTGCAAAAGTTGTTGGATGAAAAGATACTTACAATAAGTCACAAAGGAGAAAGGGAATACCAAGAAGATGACTCTTTAGTCCTCATGATAACTAAAGAATCATCTGAAGTTAATGTTGAAATGTCGTCCTATATCCCAAAACCTCTCACAATACATTACGAGGAAAAATCAACTTACACCACTACGTCTTATGCTCCGATGCCTATCACCATTCAAATACCGGGTGCGTTTGCTTACAAAGATTCAAGAGTAGTACTATGGATGTACAGATATGAGGTCATTACAAGCGATAGCGATAAAACTCAAGAGCTAAATTCGTCTGACCTCGATCTCTCCATAACTAATATTTCAAGAGTAGGTGGGATGACGAGGAGTGGCAGATGCTACACGCCAGAAGTTTTGAAAACGGATAAAAGCGATGTGTTTGAAAGGCAAAGGAAAGGGAAGGCCAAAGAAGGCGACAATGGTCATGAATTCCAAGGAGAAATGCATGACGGCCAAGTGATAGACCCAGATTTAATTAGAGGTACAGAGAAAGAAAGAGAAGTGTCTGAAGAAGAAGTATGTGAATTTTTGAAGCTCATCAAGCAAAGCGAGTATAAGGTGATAGAACAACTTAATCGCTTACATTCTCACATATCTTTACTGTCACTCTTTCTGAATTATGAACCATATCGCCAAGCATTATTGAAGGTTTTGAATCAAGCATATGTCTGTCTTGACATTACGGTGGAGAAGTTGAGTGAAATTGTGGGAAATATTACCGCACAAAAATTTATCACTTTCACAGACGATGAAATCCCAGCCGATGGTACTGGGCACACCAGAGCTCTACATATATCCGTAAAATGTAGGGATTATGTTGTTGCAAAAGTATTGATTGATAACGGCTCATCTCTAAATGTAATGCCAAGATCCACACTAGCAAAGCTCCCTGTGGACGCGACACATATACGGACGAGCATGATGATAGTAAGAGCATTCGATGGAACCCGAAGAGAAGTAATCGGAGACATAGAGATCCCTATTCGAATCGAACCATGCATATTCAATATTGTTTTCTAAGTGATTGACATAAATCCGGTATACAGTTTCCTTTTGGATCGACCATGGATTCACTCTGCTGGGGCGGTACCATCTTCCTTACATCAGAAGTTGAAATTCATAATGGATCATCAACTCATTTGTATATATGGGAAATAAGATTTATTGTTATCCATGCCAGCCACCATGCCATATGTCGAGGCGGCAGAGGAAGCATTAAAGTGCTCATTTTGATCATTTGAGATTACGAACACCATGATTGTTGCTAGTATAAAACCCTCTCTAACGCCAAACCTATTAAAAGCATCTCAGATGGTTGCAAAGTTGATGATAAAAGAGGGATACCAGCCAGGTAAGGGACTTGGGAGTGAGCATCAAGACATATATAAGTTAATCGACTGGGACAAGAATGAGTAAAGGTTTGAACTTGGATATAGACCGACCAAGGCTGATAGAGGGAGAGTGGAAGCTCAAAAGAAAGAAAAGAGGATTGCTAGGCTTGAAAGTAGGAAATTTGATGTGGAAATGACAATTATACCCCATATTTCTAAATCCTTTAGAAGTGGGGGAATTTCATTCGAAGAATCGGTAATAGTAGAAGAGTACAACCTTGAAGATGATATCGCCGAGCTTTCAATATCCGAAATCTTGGGAAAATCATCAAGTGCAAGTACAGAGGACTTGGTTTCTCGATACGATTCAGATCATGAGCTTAACAATTGGGACGTTACCGAGCTACTAGTGCTTCTCGAGAATTTAAAGAGTAATGTGTTCATGCCAAAATTCTAATGATTCTACCCACTGCCTTAGGAATTTCATTGTTATGGGCCTATGTTCTCGTCTATTTCATGTCATCTCTTTGAGTGAAAATCTAAAAACTTGTTTCATCTCCTTTTGCTAATGATAAATATACTTCCAGTTCTTTTTGTTCTTCCTTTTATGTCTACTTTTTTCATTTCTGAAATGTTGTTCCTGCTCATGCATTGTTCAATTATTTATTTTTTTCCTCGCCTTCTTTTCATCCAATAATCCGATTCAGGTTCGAGAACGGCGATTTTGAAAACAAGAGCATAATCAATAACTTTGACAATCTTATTCTTAGCGTAGAGTCAGATGAAAGTGACGAGGATAATTTCGAACCATCTCCGAAAATGTTAAGAATGGTAGAGGAGGATGAAAAAATAACTCAACCATACCAAGAGTTAACAGAGATGATAAATTTGGGATTGGAGGGAGAGACGAAAGAGGTCCAAATCGGCACTTCTATGACAAGCCAAAGCAGTCGAGAATTAATTGACTTACTCAAAGAGTATATCGACGTCTTTGGATGGTCTTACTAAGATATACCAGGTCTAGACACTGATATCGTGGTTCATCATTTGCCATTTATGCCCGAAAGTAAACCAGTGCGACAAAAGTTACGGAAAATGAAACCAGACATGCTGGTACAGATCAAAGAAGAAGTTAAAAAGCAAGTAGACGCGGGTTTTCTAGAAGTAGCAAAATACCCTGAATGGGTTGCTAACATAGTCCCAGTGCTGAAGAAAAATGAGAAGGTAAGGGTGTGCATCGATTATAGAGACTTAAATCGGGCAAGCCCCAAGGATAATTTTCCATTCCCCATATCAATGTCTTAGTAGATAACACTGCATGACATTCAACCTTCTCTATCATGGATGGTTTTTCGGGGTATAAAGAAATCAAAATGGCTACCGAAGATCGTGAAAATATGATTTTTATAACTTTGTGGGGGTACATTTTGTTATAAGGTTATGCCATTTGGTCTGAAAAATGCAAGGGCGACTTACCAGCGGGCAATGGTAACACTATTTCATGATATGATGCATAAAGAAATCGAAGTGTACGTTGATGATATGATTGCCAAATCTCGTCAAGGGGAAGATCATACGGTCATTCTACGAAAACTATTTGAATGGTTGAGAAAGTTCCAGTTAAAGCTTAACCTGACAAAATGTACATTCGTTACGTCTTCAGGGAAACTACTTAGTTTCGTCGTGAGCAAGGAAGGAATAAAAGTTGACCCTGACAAAGTTCGAGCCATCATTGATATGCCACCACTTTAAACTTAAAAAGGAGTTAGAGGTTTCTTGGGGAGATTAAATTACATAGCCCGGTTCATCTCATAGCTAATTGCAACTTGTGAACCTATCTTTAAACTTCTCCGCAAAAGTGATACAAAAGGATGTAATGATGATTGTCAAATTGATTTTGAGAAGATAAAGCAATACTTACGAAATCCGCCTGTACTTGTTCCTCCAACTCCAGGGCGTCCACTTATTTTGTATCTTACAGTAACAGAAAAATCCATGGGTTGCGTACTTGGTCAGCATGACGTTTCTGGAAGGAAAGAACAAACAATATACTATTTAAGCAAAAGGTTCACAAATTATTAGGCTAATTATTTGATGTTGGAGAAAACGTGTTGTGCATTGGCCAGAGTTTCTCATCGGCTTAGACAATACATGTTATACCACACCACTTAGTTAATTTCAAAGATGGACCCGATCAAGTATATCTTTTGAAAAGCCATCACTTTCTGGACGGATTGCTAAATGGCAAATGTTATTCATAAAATATGATATTGTTTATGTCACGAGGAAGTCAATAAAAGGAAGCGTACTTGCTGATTATCTAGCAGATAAACCAATACAAGATTATGAGTCTATAAAGTTTGATTTTCCTGATGAGAGTGTTTTAGTCATATTCAAAAATGAAGAAGAATCTGCACACCCAGAATTGTGGACAATGTTATTTGATGGTGCATCTAATGATGTAGGACATAGAATTGGGGCAATCCTCATATCACTTGAGGGAAAAAATTTTCCATTCACGGCAAAACTATGCTTTGACTGTACAAATAATGTGGCAGAATACGAGGCATGTTCCATGAAAATTCAAGCAGCTTGTGGTATGAAGATAAAGAAGCTTCGAGTGTACGGAGATTCGCTATTGGTGATACGACAACTAAACGGAGAATGGGAAGCTAGAGACTCTAAGCTGATACCTTATAACAAACATGTCACTAAGTTAAGCCAAACTTTTGAAGTGATCTCATTTGACCATATACCCAGAGAGAATAATCAAATTGCAGATGTGCTGGTAACTCTAGCGTCCATGTTTACTGCAGACTTTAAGGAAGAAGTTCAACCCATAAAAATTGAGAAGCGAGATTTTCCTGCTCACTGTATGAGCATTGAAGAAGAGTCAGACACAAGACCATGGTATTACGACATCAAGCAGTATATAAAGAACGGGGAATATACATCCAAAACTTCTGAGAATGATAAACGCACTATTAGAAGATTGTCTGTGAGTTTCTTCTTGAATGGTGAAATACTCTACAAAAGAAACCATGATATGGTGCTTTTAAGATGTGTTGATACAAGAGAAGCGAATCAAATCATAGAGGAAGTTCACGAAGGAATTTGTGGTGTTCATGCAAATGGACATATGATTGCCAAACAAATCTTGAGAGCACGATATTATTGGTTAACTCTAGAATCTTACTGCATCAAGTACGCCAAGAAATGTCATAGATGTCAAATTTATTCAAATAAAATTCACATACCCGCATCCCCTTTACATGTCATGGCTGCGCTTTAGCCGTTCTCTATGTGGGGCATAGACGCCATTAGTCCCATCACAACAAAAGCCTCTAACGGGCATTGTTTTATTTTGGTCTCTATAAATTATTTTACGAAATGGGTGAAGGTGAATTCTTATTCGAGTGTAACCATAAGTGCAGTTGTTAAGTTCATTAAAAAATATATAATTTGCCGATATGATTTACCTGGAAGGATCATCACAGATAATGAAAAAAAATTAAATAACAAGATGACGAAAAAATTATGTGAACAATTCAAAATTAAGCATCATAATTCATCTCTTTATCGTCCGAAAATGAACGGAGCAGTGGAAGCAGCCAATAAGAACATAAAAAGGATCATAGAGAAGATGACAGAGCTTTATAAGGATTGGCATGAGATGCTCCCGTTTGCATTGCATGGGTACTGCACATCAGTCCGAACATCAATTGGGGCAACGCCATTCTCTTTAGTATATGGCATGGTAGCAGTCCTTCCAATTGAGGTGAAAATTCCCTCCCTCAGAGTCTTAATGGAGGTGAAATTAGAAGAAGCAGAGTGGGTACAAACACGATATGAGCAATTGAATTTTATCGAGGAAAAAAGATTGACTGCATTATGTAGAGGGCAATTATATCAAAGAAAAATGATGCACGCATATGACAAAAAATTACGTCCCCAATTTTTCCGAGGAGAAGACTTGGTGTTAAAAAAGATACTTCCATATCAAAAGGATCACCGGGGCAAGTGGACCCCAAATTATGAAAGACCTTTCATTGTCAAGAAGGCTTTCTTGGGAGGAGCTCTCATGCTAACAAACATGGATGAAGATGATTTACCGCACACAGTTAATTCTGATACAGTCAAGAAGTACTTCGTTTGACCACTCTAAGTATGGGAAAAATGAAGTTAGGCAAAAAAATGTTTAAACAAAAAAAGCTGTCTCAAATACTGGAGAAATCATTCCTCCATTTTTTTTATTTTTCCAAATCATCGTTTGTAAACATTATTCATTATCAATAAAGAGATTTTTTTTCTTTCTCAGTCGACAAATATATATACTTCATCTTCTTCTTATTTCCATTATTTCTTATTCCTCTCAATTCTAAGATATCATTAATTACTCTTGAAATAACTCAGAAGCATAAACTTGGTTAGGTGAAAGCTAATTAAAAAAGAAAAAAGAAAGGAATAGGAACTAAGAAAGGCGGTCTAAGTACGAGGGGGAATCTGAAAAGTCATCACGAGAAAGTTGGTATGCACATAACAAAGGCTAAAGCATGATTGAAGGATTGCAATTAAAGTACAGAAGAAGCAGAGAAATTATTCACCACTTGCATGGAGCCAAATACTGAGGCATAAACTAATAAATAAGGATGTATCATTTTCCTAAAAGTATGCTCGATACTTCATTGTGAGTCCATGATCCTAGGCCAAGTGATTGTTCTAAAGGGTGTTGGATATGGCTAAAAAATCATCATATAATTTTTTTATAAAGGTTCACAATCATGCATGGCATGCATGCATCCAAAATCACTATTTTACATTTATGTTCAAGAATTACATTGCATAGACATGCACCACATTAGTTGTTCTGACAAATTCAAGTGCATGAATCACTTAATGATATTCTTTCGAAATTCACACATGATTTTCCAACATTTAACGCATGCATTAGTCTAGCTTTTGTTGTCATATGAGACTTGCATAAGTCAACTTCAACATCAATTAATATGGTTAAATTGAATCCAAATTGAGTCGAGGTCGAAGCCTGTGTCTATCCGGGTCCGTTTTCCTTTCAAATATCTTCGGTTGAATCGAACCCGACTTGGTCGCGGTCGAAACCCGGTGTCAGCGCCTGGTCCGTTTCAATTAATATGGTTAAATCTTGAGTCGAGGTCGAAACCCGGTGTCAGCGCCAGGTCTATTTTCTTTTCAATTAGTGTGGTTAAATCGAACCCGAATTGAGTCGAGGTCGAAGCCTGTGTCTATCCAGGTCCATTTTCCTTTCAAATATCTTTGGTTAAATCGAACCCGACTTGGTCACGGTAGAAGCCTGGTGTCAGCGCCTGGTCCATTTCAATATCTACGGTTAAATCGAACCCGCACTTAGTCAAGGTCGAAGCCTGCATCCATCCAGGTCCATTTAGCTCCCATTCCATCTCATAGAGCCTTATTTAGTCGAGGTTTCTATCCCTATTTCATATATTGTTTTCTTGTACCGATCAAAATACTTATCTACACATTTGTACACCTTCTGAGATCAGAAGCGTGCTAAAAGAGGGCAGCTGTAGATACCATATTTTGTCCAGTCTAATACATTAAATATACATACTTTATATTTTGACTCATATAATAGTCCAAGACTATATGTAGAATTTGAAAACTAGTCCAATACTAAAATAAGAAAAGTGGTCCAAGGACTAGAAAGTAAAAAGTGAAAAAAAGACTAAAAGTAAAAAAGGCAAACCCTAATTTTGCCTATAAATAAGGGTGAAGTCTTCACTTGAGGGGGGGGGGGTCTCTTTGGAGTGGAGAAAATGAAGCCATTTTTTTGGAGTGAGAAAGAGAGGGATTGAAGTGAGAAAGAAATGTGATCTTAGAGAGAGGAAGATGTTCTACACTTCTATTATTTTCATCTTCTTCCATTCTTTTTCTTAAGGTAGCTTAAATGTCTTATACATTTGCTCATAATATATCTTGTTGATCTCTCTTCTTCATATTCATGTAGTTGATGTCTTTTGTATCTTTTTTTTCATACATAAGTTGATTGTTCATTTTTTATCATTTCTCCTACTTTAAATCTTAACCCTTTAATTTCATGCATTGATGATTTTTTTACAAGTTGGATAATGAGATGTCTTTGTCATCAACTCAATTAATGAGGATGAGGACAAAGCTTTTGAGGGATGGAAAAATTAACTCAATGTGAATCAACCCTTTAATGGGTTGAAAGTGTACACTTGATGCAAAGACCCCCTAGGATAATTTCTCACAAATAACAATGTATAAAATAGAGAGTAAAACCTCTATACAAGATTATGTAAATATCTAAGCTTTGAAATTTTCAATTTTCCTACAAGTTTTTTCTTTTTAAAAAAATTATGTTCATCATTTTTGTGACACTTGTTTGAACTAATTATCATCCATGATCATCCCCTTTGCTATTTGATTAGCAATGACTAATGATGGAAGGAAGAAAAAATAGTAATTAGATGACTAAGTAGTCAAAAAATAAAAAATGGACTTATTTATGTTAAAAACAATCTATTGTTTTTCATCATTTTTCTTTCAATTTTTTTATCATTTATTTATTATTATTATTATTCTTACCATTATTATTATATCATAATATATTATATTATAAAAAAGTAAGCAACGGAGGAAGACTTGCAGCTGAAAAGCCACGGTATTTCCTGTATTTTTTTTAAAATTTCTTTTTCTTTCTTTTCTTTCATTTATTACATAGTGTTGTTTTTTACTTTATGCTTACATGCATTACTTTTTATGCATGTTTTATATAATCTCAATATTTTATGTTTTCTATAATTTGGCATCCTATAACTTTATCTCTATTCTTTTACTTCCCTTTTGTTGTAATTATTAACATTTATTTTCTTTACATGTTTGTTTATTTAGCATTTTTATATCGTCATGCTTATAATGTGATTCGTGCATTATTCCCTTATTATTAGAGTTAATGTTCATGTATGTGTGGGTTATATATATATACAATTAGATTTAAATTTTGTTACTTCTATTATTTAATTTTCACTAAACAAAAGCCGACGACGGAATTTGAGATTTTTGGGATATCAAATTTCTCGAACTACTGAGGTGATGAATTATTCTTGGGATACCGAGAATAACTCTAAAAATGCTTTGATTTAAAAGGATACAAGAATACAAAAAATAATTTTTCAATGGTCTTTGAACCACTCGTTAAAGGTAATTTATTTTGTTCATTTTTATAATACAAAATGCACCAAATGAGACATTCAAAAATGAATTTCTTTAACAATTGCCTTAAAATAAAAAATGGATAGCATTTGATTAAATTTGACAACCATTTTATAATGGGTGTTGTGGGGTGCTAATACCTTCCCCACACACAAACGACTCCCGAACCAACTTTGAGTTTTCGTAGACCAAAATTTTCATCTTAAAATTGGGTGACCAATCGCACCCTAAAATGATTGGTAGCGACTCCAAATTTCTTTTTCTTTCAAAAAATGATTTTTTTAATCGCCGCTCCGCGTCGCGTGCATGTGCGATAAAAATGTTTTCTGAAGTATTAATCCATCTATTCTAATAATTATGGTTTTCAAAATAAAAGAGTGATCACTTGACTTTCCTACAATTGTTGCAATCCTATATGTCATTCTTTTAAAAACAACTTGAAGTATATGGTATTGATTCAGAAAATCAAATGTACAAATACTAAAATCATATTATTTTTCGCAATTGTCTTTCTAGATAAGCTGAAATATAGTTATTTAATTGGTCAAAAATTACAAGGTCTATAGAAATTGGAAGTAATATGACTAGAATGCATACCTCTTTATGTGTTAGATCATATTTATTTATTTTAGCTTATCTTGATGAATATATTGATTTTTCTGTCAAGAAAAAAGGGCTTAACGACCCCTACAAAGCATCAATAACAAAGGAAGGAAAGGGTTCTATAAGAATGTTAACATTAGAAAACAAACATCCCTTCCGAGCGCTTAAGCGCCAAGCCATTTTCGATAAGATTACAATGAAAACCGGAAAACTGAAATTTTTTTTTACTTCAAATAAAGAATATCGAAGGCGATAGAAGCAATCTCATTCTCTCTAATGATAGCACAATCAATAGCCTAAATTGGAGAGAAGAATCCGATAAAGCTCTCAATCTCTCTTTGCAGAACTTGGTGCATTCCTCCAGACCCTACAAAAATGCATGGCCTCAGCGATCAAGACGCTAGTTGCAAGCAAAAATTGGTTTAAAACCACACGCCACAAAGTCATCCTTGCGGGTTCCACTGAGCCCAGCCCAAACCCCCTTGCCTATCCACCGATTTCCAAGCTACATCAAACGTAAAACCTCCAACAATCTGTATCGTTGGCGACCCCCACCCCATTCATGATCAAAGGAATCTCAGTCGGTTTAACAACCATTTGAATCCCGAAATTCATTCAGTTGCATATTAGTAGCTTGGACCAACTCCAGAGGGGGCATTGAAATATCCTTAAAGCATAAATCATTTATAGTATTCCATAATCTCTAACATCCAAACACAAACCACAAAATGCCGAACATAATAATATCCTTCTCAGCCATCAAAACATCCTTTATACTCTTCCAGATATCAACAACCGAGCATCCATTAAATCTATTCGACAATAAAGATAAAGGACTACTAAATCAAAAGCTTTGAGCAAATGAGCAAAAAAAGAGAATATGTTCAATTGTTTCCTGCTCATGACCACAAAATGAACATACGTGACTAATATTCATCCCTCTCGTAATAAGGTTAACTTTGCATGCTATACAATTGTTAAAACATCTCCATAGGAAGTCTTATAATTTGGGAGGAATAAAGTTTCCACTTAGCGGAATAGATTGCACAACATCAATGTCCATAGGTAAAAGGTACATTCCAGTAAAGGTTTATTCCACCCCATTCCAGATAGCAATAACAACTCACTAACCAAAATAATTGAATCGAATCATTACTTGGTGAGATAATTCTGAAGGTACTCGTTCGTGGTACCCAAGGATCCTTCCCAATATTAATCGACAAACCATTCTCTACAGCCCATCGAAGACCATTGCACAAAAAGTTTCCCCCTTACAGAATATTCCTCCACCCCCAGGACGGTCTTCTTCCAAGAGAAGCATTCAAAAATTTAGAATTTTTGAAATACCTACTCTTATAATTTATTAACAAACCAGGATGTCTTTTTCTGACATAATCAATGCATACGATACCAAGTCTGCATGAGCATACCTCTGAGGTGGTTTAATCTGCCTCATCTATTGTCCGGTAGTAATATTGTACAGTTATTCTCGTTGCTCCTCTACAATATCATCAACTGAATCATCCAACTCATCGTCAAGTGGCTGATTAGAAGTGTTATCTTGCACTTTACTAGGAGCTTCACCCACTAGCTCCACTGGCTCATTGACACACGGTCTGAACTTGCATCAACAGATTCCTTTCTCTCCGATAGCATGGGATTCTCATGAAATTTAACACCTCTGCTAATTATAAATTTGGGTGACTTTGATTCAACACACCACAAACGATAACCCTTCACCCCATATTGAAATCCTAGGAATACATATTTTTGTGACCTACTCCAAAGTTTACCATCACCCGCATGAGCATATGCATGACAACCAAATATTTTTAAAATAGAATAATCAGCAGGAGAATCAGACCATACCTCAATTGGAGTCTTCAATTCAATTGCAGTCGATGGAGATCTATTCATCAAGTAGCAAGTATAGTTGACAGCTTCAGCCCAAAAGCAATCATCCAAACCAACATTAGAGAGCATACTACGCACTCTCTCTATAAGGGTTCTGTTCATACTTTCTGCGACGCTATTCTGCTATGATGTTGCCGTGCATGTGTAGTGTCTCACAATGCCTTCATTTTTGCAGTACTCTTCAAATAAACCCTTTGCAAATTCCAGACCATTATAAGTTTTGAAATACTTGATTTTCTTATCTGTTTGGCTATCAAAATGAGCTCTTCACTTCTTAAAGGTTGAGAATATATTGCTCTTCTACTTCAAGAAATAAACCCAAACTCACCGAGAGTAGTCGTCAATGAATGTCAGAAAATAACGCGCACCACTTTACATTCAACACGAGAAGGACCCAAAAGATCTGAATAGATGTAATTTATTATGCCCTTAGTTTTATGAATTGATGTGCTGAACTTGACTCTGCACTGCTTTCCGTAAAGACAAAGCTCACAAAAGTCGAACCAAGTTGGAGATAGTTAGAAAAATAATTTCTTTTTATGAAAATAAAATTTATTATTTTGTGGTCCTTGCACTAGCTTTTCTTTTATGAAAATAAAATTATTATTTTGTGGTCCTTGCACTAGCTTTTTTTAATTGGTATTGCAATGTAATTATCATTATTTATTTGTTTAAATTGTGTATATCAATTATGTGATCTAATTCAATATACGATTAAGTTGGATTGTGGTTTCTAACTTATGAGATTTAATCTCAACCGTCCATATTTAATTTTCTATGATGGGAAGAGATGATTAGGTATTCTGATTGATATATATATATATATATATAGACACACACACACTCTATATACATATAAAATCATTTTATGGCATGAAATGATCGCCTAGCCATAGCCGCATATCCGTTGTGCTAAATAGGTAGGATTTTTGTTGGATCAGATCTTTCACTTTGCCAGAAGCAAGATGAAGAAGTGGAGCTGTCATATAAACGATAGCTTCCCCCAACTGACTAAAATACAACAGCCGCTACCTATGTTATAGTCGGCAATACTACCCCATCGATTATTCATAGCTGTCATAGTAGGTAGTGCTCTCTAGAGTTTTATCTCGGAGAGAAGTTGAAGATCTCAAACAATAAATTTATTCTCAGGTACGCACAATAATTTAAACTAATGATTTCTATGATCGCCTAGCCATAGCCGCATATCCGTTGTGCTAAATAGGTAGGATTTTTGTTGGATCAGATCTTTCGCTTTGCCAGAAGCAAGATGAAGAAGTGGAGCTGTCGTATAAACAATAGCTTCCCCCGACCAACTAAAATACAACAATCGCGACCTATGTTATAGTCGGCAATACTACCCCATTGATTATTCATAGCTGTCATAGTAGGTAGTGCTCTCTAGAGTTTTATTTTGGAGAGAAGTTGAAGATCTCAAACAATAAATTTATTTTCAGGTACGCACAATAATTTAAACTAGTGATTTCTATGAGAATCTCATGTCGATTTAAACCTAACAATCTGTTCCCTCAAATTAAACTGATTTAATTATGTTTATTTTCAAGGACCCAGATTGATCGAACATAATAGTAGATCATTCAAGCTCATAATTTGACACGTTTGAGTCGGCTTGATTGCTTTTTTCGTATTTGAATTGACCGGCCAATCTAATAATTTTTTTCAGTTAATTCAAGCGATTTATATTGGATATTTTAAGACTGGATTTAGATCATCTTGTATCTTAACAAAGTCTATTTAAGGAAATATTTTAACATTTTGAGTTACGAATGAATTTGTTTGGTTATGAATATATTTTTATAAACTGTTCTGATTTGTTAGTCAACTTAAAAATGAATGTGTTCCATATTATTTTAGGTTTGGGCCATCTGACTTGTTATTGGAAAACAATACTTAATAATACAATGAAAAAACAACATTGTTTCTTAAAATATACCAATACTTAAAATATGTTCACTTTTAGGAGAATTTTAAAGTGCCAGCCTAAGTATGGTATGGTACTTCATTTATCATGAATATATACTTAAAATATATATAAAAAATGAAGTACTTGATTTATGTTGAACGTACTTCTTTTATGTTATATGTCAAGTATTTGTACCTAGAATGACTGTCAAATATAACATTCAAACTTATGTTTTTTAATAAAAATAGTGTAGAGATGAATTTGAAATGATTTTCCAAACCAATTGAAACAAAAAAATATTGGTTTTGGATAATTTACTTTTTGTTCAGCACCGTGGCGACATTTGGACAATTTTGGAAACAAATTAAATAATGGGATACTAACTAATGATCCTAAATTTAATTTATGAGTTACCTTTTGGCAACAATACATGATATCTAGATACAAAAGAAGCTATAAACTTATTATTATTGTTCTATTACTTCATATATCTCAAATATATAACACGTACTTTAAACGTGTCGAAAAATGATATTTCATTTATGTTAAATGTAACTCATTTATTTTACATGTTAAACAATAGTTCAATATCGTGTTTATACTCATATAAAATGACTGCCAGTTTTATTCCTGACTTATCTTTCACATAAAAATAGTGTTAAAAACGTATTTGAAATGATTTTCAAAACTAATTGAAACTAAAATATAAGGCTTTTGGTAAATTATTTTTTTCCCCGCACCGTGGTGACCTTTTACCAATTTTGAAAATAAAAATAAAAATAGGATGCTAACTTTCATAATACTTTAATGACCAAAAATTTTATTTTGCAGTTTTCCTTTTGCCAACAATACATGAGATCCAGATAATAAAAATAACAATGCTAGCTATAAACTCAATATTATTTTTTTAATTTTTCATAAGCTTTGGAATTTGGTTCTTGTACTGAAACTGTGAATCAAAATGCATTGAATTCAGTCTTGTGTGGACTTGACCTTTTGTGAATCCAAAAGTTTCTACAAAGTCAAAATTTTCTATAGATTAAATATACATTAAAAATCTGATGTAATTTTCTCTTTATTTCCATAAATAGCAAAGTTCTGCTTTTAAAAGAAAAAAGTAGTAATATTCTGCAGGAAAGAGAACATTATAATTCACATCAATAATTTTTGCGTAAGGATTCGTTTTATTTGGAGGTGGCAGCTTAATTTTCAACTCTTTGATATGAGAATCAATTAGCAAACGTCTAATCCCATATGAAGAAAAGTGAACTCGATTCTAAGTTTACATCAGCTTGCATAGAGTAGTTTGCTACTATTGATACTAGTATTACCCATGTCCTTAGTTGGTTTCTCATAAGCCACATATGTTATAATAAATAGGATATTCCTGATTAAGAAGATATTAGAGTTTATTTTAGGAATAATTTTAAATTGACTAATTTAGATAAAATTGTATTTTAGGGGCGCTTAACCGTCTCAAAAAATCCATCTCATCCCGAATCGAGCGGGATGAGACACAAACACGGGATAATTTTTTTTGTCTTGACTCGTCCCGTCCCGTCCATATTTTTTCATAAATAGCCTATCGTTCTTTTAAATTTGACTCTCAATTTTTTTTAATTTTAATCTGTAATTTTTTAATTTTAACCCTTATTTTTTAATTTTTTAATCTTTCGAACTTTAAACTAATTTTAACTTTTAACCTTTTAAATTTTTTACCCAAAACACCCGTCCCGTCCCGCTCGAGATTTCCCTTCAACGCGGGACGTGGCGGGACAAGAAGGCTCAAATCCGTCTCGTCCCGTGCACACCCCTATTTTATTTGATCAATTAATCAAATAAAACCTTTCCTTCATGTGTTTTGAATTGTGGAGAAAACTATGACATAAGTTACGTGAGAAAATATTTGTCAGAAGAGAAACTAGAAGAAAAATGTAAGGAAAAGTAGCTAAGGGAAGAGAAAATGAAAATGTTGGAAACATGGTAGTAGATTTGTGTATCCCAGAGCTCTCAAATAAATTTCATGTAAAAATCTATGATATTATAAAATAAGCTGAGCTTATATACCTGCAAAATTATTTCCTTTAAATGGGGTAGAAGAAAATAAAAACTGGGTTGTAATAAACTACGGCGATTTAAGACTATTCTTCGGTGTAGATTAAAAAAAGAAAAGTAGTCTCACAACCCTCTTGTTTGCTAAGAAAAAAAAAACACTAATTCTAGTTTGAAAATTGACTCAAAGCTCTCCCAATGTTTACTTTCCAAGACAGAAAAATTCAAAATTTGATCGAGGATGTTTTGATCATTTCACTCTAAAACCCAACGCATTTGTAACGGACTGGAGAGGTGGACAGAGTATTTTCCCGGACAATTCAAAGTTTGAATTGAACATTCTAAATCATGAATGAATTAATTAAAATTCCAATCTTTCCTTTAGTCTTATTCAGTAAGCTGTCAAGAGACAATCAACCCTACTTTAATTTTTTATTAATTTTATCATGAGACCAAAACCACTTTTCAAAAAACGAGTTCTATATATAGGAAACAGCTTTCAAACGAGTTCTATATTTTGTCATGAGACCAAAACCACTTTTCAACCTAAGTTGTGAGAAGAGTAGACACGGCGCGATATTGGTTTGGCTCTTGTCAATTCCATCATAAGGATATGAGACGAGCCGAATCAATATCACTCTTGTATGCTTCTTTCTCTTACTTTCTTTCGAATTCGAGAAGGTCAGAAATCATCACTATTGGTAGGTTAGCCCGGAATGATCAAGGTAAGCTCAATAATATCTTGAGTTGTACAATTTTATTTAAATAGGCTGTCTTTCTTTCTTTCATTTTTTCGAGACTTACTGATGTCTGGTTTTAATTGTTAGTATGTAAATATATATTGCAGTTTTCTCTCCCAAAATCTCAATTTTTCTTTCCTCTTTTCTCTTTTGGTTCTAGAGGTAGATTTAGTACTTACGTTCTCTTGACTTGAGAACTATGACTCTGGATGGGTGAATTTGTTGGAACAATCTAAACAAAAAGCAAAAAAATAAAATGTATTGTCGGGATAGGATTTTGGCGACAAGACGGGTTTCATTAAAACTTTGTTATTGCTACGAAAACTCTCTTTTTGCTGTGAACTACAATGTACAAATACGAAAAATATTTCGTCGTTAAGAATAATTGAAAATGTTTTTTATGGTATGTTGGAAATTTCTATGCCTTGATTTTTTAGAATCTGTATGCCTTTGATTCAAAACAAAATTGAATACTTTAATTTATAATTCTATTTGTAAATCTTATTCGATACTGCTTCTCACTACTAAAACTAAAACTAAACAAATTTTTAAAGATTTTTTTATGATCAATTAGCCGTATATGTATAATTATAATAATACTGTCTCTTTGTAACTCCTCATAAGGGAATTATCTATAGTGCATGAATTAAGTATGATTTCGCTGCATAAAGTACAAGAGAAACAGCAAGGTAGAGTCCATCAAGCACCTATGGAACTTGATTGTTTGTCAATGAACTCAAGACTCTTTGAAGTATTGTGTAGGGAGAAGTAAATATAAGCCTTTTAGTTCATTCTCTACAACAAAGTCGGCCTATTGTGACGGTTAACCCAACTGTTGCAAAAACGTGAACACAAGAGATCTATTATGACGGTTATGTAAACCGTCGCAATAGTGAAACTGTCATCATAGTGTAATTTATTCCGACCATAGGAATAAATTACAGTGCGGCGCTTACGTGAAACCATCGCAATAAGTTCATTTATTACGATGGTTCGATATAATCGTCGCGATAGTGTAATTTATTCCGACCGCTTTTAAGAAACGTCGCAAAGAAGATCGATCGCAATGGTTACAAACCGTTGTGATAGATTAAAATGAAATATGTATATTACGGCTATTCATGAAAACTGATGCAATAGGTACTATTTGGCGACGATTCAATAACTGTCGCGATAAATTAATCGTTAGCGACGATCCTCTGACGGTTGTAAAAATCGTGGCAATAGTTTCTGGGGCTGTGGATCTTGCGACGGTTTGTGCAATAAGGCTTCCGACCTTTTTTACATTATCTTCTGAAAGTGTGCGCGGGGGAATGGGTTATTTGCACGAGAATAGCCTGCATCAAATTTTTTTTATCAAAGTTACATTACAAATTTTAAGAGAAAGTGACATATGACTCGAACTCATAACCTCTAAAGTATAGGTGTAGGGGTTTAACTAACTGCGTCAACTTAACTTATCAATATATACTAATAATTCACGAATGAATTATTTGCATGAGAATAAGTCTGCACCAATAACTCACGATGACATTGAGCCTTCAAATTTTTCAACTCTTCGTTACCCCAAAAGTTATATTTTTACACAAATCACCTTTTCATTTATAGTTAATTTAGTCGGTCTCCAATTTTCTGTGTATTTTCGCCAAATTTAAAGTCTGCTTTTTGAACAAGATTTACACAGGAATGAGAAGTGTTAGAGTTAATCTCTTACTCGATCACTTTCTCACTATCTTTACCTAAATCTTGACACTTCTTACACTGAAACGCAAAAAGAACAATTCAAACAAAAACTATAACTAACCCACTGGATTACATAATTGTCATTTCATCTCACTATCACAACCGCTTTTTTAAATTATGAATTTAAACTCATGTTTTTTCCCATCTTTCTAAACTGGTTCGGTAAATAAATTATTAATTATGTTATTTATTTGAAATCTATATGAGACCATTATTAGTTAATTCCAATATTATATTCATATTTAACATTTTTCAAGTTTTACTGTCCATTCCCGAATTTGTTTCAAAGATACTGAAAAATTCACATATTTTTACCCTCTTGAATAAGACTTGTATAATATGAGAGTCGTAAACAAAATTCAACATCCTATATAAAATTATAATCCGTATCATTTATTCAAGTTAACAGGTAGCTTAGAGGTTTTGCTTGCAAAGTGGAACTGTTTAGGACTTCGAACCTGGGCACCTCCGTTTGCAGTTGTTTTGTTTTTGTTTTCTTTTACAATGTATTTTGGCGTAAGATAATGTAACATCGAAGATAAGGAAGCTAAAGCTTATGTGACTGAGGCAAAATTCTAATGGATAATCATTGTGACCCTAAGGCTTGGTATACATCGCAAAAATTCACTCGAAGTGACGAGATCTTGTATGACTTGGCAAGGGCCCTTTAACCTCCACCACATATTCTTACCAAGGTAGAGAAACTATGTAATGAATTTACATTATCTTAAACCAAAATACATGTAAATGAAAACAAAAACAAAACAAGCATACAACAAGTAGACATGGTAGAAAAATCCACCCGTTCGCCCGACACAAAAGCACTTAGCAAATTCAAATGCACCAGTTTTAGAAAGAAAATGTTTTATAGTTGAAATTTTTGAATACACCGAAAATAAATCCAGGAACTTAGGCATTAGCAATGACAACATCGTCACCGAGCACATTGATTGGGACACATCAACTAAAGTGGCTTTTGAACGAGTAGTTACTATTGGCTTAGGGGCAGTTGCTACTATAGTGGGTGTACCCAGAACATGGTTCCAATTTTGAAAATCATCTGCTTTAGCTACTTAATCTCGATCAAATGGGTTGGATCTATCTCTACATATGAAATATTTATAATATGACATGAAACTCAATATTGATATGAAATTGGAAGGGGTGCCCCATATCTTCAAATGAGACTGATTCTAGCCAACATCGACAATGGATCACCCAATCATAAAAGGGTATCTCTCTATAGGGTTGGGTCATCAACCCTAGTGATGGCTCCCCTTACTAGTAAAAGGAACTGGAAGGGATGCTATTGATGTTATCGCTACTGCTCTCATTATCATTAATAAATATGCCACTACTTCTATTAGTGGTGATCTTTATCTACTACAACTGGTATCTTCTTTTCGACATGCTTATGCTTTTACTGATATTTATGGATTCCTTGTTGGTCAAACCCAAAAACAGAAAGATTTGATCGGTTTGTCCTTGAGTGGTTGATAGAATGAACAATTACAATAGTCTTATCTTCACATTCTCTTCGTGGCATGATCTAGGCATTCAACTAGCAGATCAAATCAAGGGTTCTCATCCTCAACCTAGAGTATGGTTGAGTTCCCCAAACAAAAGATGGCCATAAGAGATGGTTCGAATCAAGTGAAGCCAAAGGCATTCATTGGCAACCCGATATGATAAGGATAAAATACTTTTAGGAAATGGAGTGTCTTGTCGAACTATGTCCGATGAGGCATCGGTACGGTGCCATCACTACAACAATTATGTTTTGTAATAGCACAACACGACCGCGTTTTAGAGTAAAACACAATAAAAAATTAAAACGCCAAATGAAATTTCATGAAACCTGTGCCTCTCTTTACCAAATGAAAACTTCCTTCCCTAACCCACATCTCTCACAGTAGCTCTCTCTTTCACATAGTAGCTCTCTATTTCACATAGTAGCTCTTCTCACTAATGAGAGCTCTCTCGCAGCTCACACTCGAAGCTCACAGTAGTTCGTCTCGAGAACCTCTATCTCTCTCTATCTCTTAGCTCTCTTTTGTGAAACTCTCTCGCTGCTCTCTCTTTCAGCATTGTCACATGTTTATGTCATGGGATCAAGCTCTCCCTCACAGCTCTGACTCCTAGCTCTATGCTACTTCGATTTCATAGCTCAAAATCAGAGGTAATGATTTCATTCTCAAATTCTTGTCTGATTTTAGTGACTTTCATCTGATTTTGTGATTTTTGAACTTTTCTGGGTTGATTAGGGTCTGTGTTCCTGATTTTTAGGCATGCAGTAAGTTTTGAAATGAAACCCCCCGATTATCTGGGTTCTTTGTAATCGGTAAGTTTATTATGGTTTGTTTGTTCAATATATTTATGGTTTGCATTATGATTTTCAATAAGTTAATTAGCTCTACAAGCATTAATCTATAGCTGGAATGTGAATATTTAATGTTCCATAATTGTGTTTCTTCTTTGCAGCTCCAAACTCTTATATTAGAAGCGGAGAGGACGATTCCTTGCTTCATCTATTCTTGTAGTGACTTTTTCACTGTTCTGGTATTTCCCAAAAAAAATATTGAATCTTCCATAACCTCTCACCAGTTAGAACTTTGAATGTATCGTTTTTTCATGATTGATGCATTTCTCAATGAGGTGGAGTTAGAATCTTCTTACTATAAACAAAATTTATTCAATATTTTTTATTTTAGTTGTAAATGTAACTGGTTAATCTAGAGCTCATTCGAGATAAGTACTAGTGAAGTTCTATCAAGTAACTTACTTTTAAGATCTGTTTACATGTTGTTCAAAAGTTACGTTTCTTATATATTTAGCTAATTATTTGCTTTATTCTAGGAAATTGATGAGAGATAAAAAATTTGGAGGCAGATTAGACAACTTTGCAATTGTCTTTTTCTCTTATTTCTGGAGCTTCAGTCAGCAAATTTCTTTAGAGTTTATCCTTTCTACCATATTTCTTTGACAATCTAAAAAGTTTTTTAGAGCTGTCTGTAATGAAATTGTTTTAGAGTTTGTCAATTCATGCTTGAATGCCTATTTGCATTGATTGAACATAGACCAAGTGTTGATTTCTGTAAAACAATGACTTCAAGACTGAAAATGCATGAAATATCCATGTCTGCTCGGGGGTTGGATTGGGGGAGGGGGTGTTGAGCTGCTGCTTGATATTTTTTTTACAATTTGCATCCATGGATGAAATGAATTGAACGTTGGGGACTATGCTTTGGTTGTTTGTTTTGTCCCAAGACCCAATCATTGTAGTGTGTTATCTTATTTTGCTTTGGTGTTGTTCATACATTTAGAATGTATAAAAAATCTTAGTGAATGGACCTGTTAAACTGCTTTTGTGTCATGTGTTGGATGTTGTCCTTGATATGATAACTTTTGTGTCATGTGTTGGATCTTCTTGATTAGATTGTATGCTAGATACTGAAAAAATGGTGTGTGGGTTGAATGAACTATCCTTTTTTCCTTTCAGTCTACCTCAGTAATGTCTCTTGCTTAGATCTCTTACTTTTAAGCTACTATCGATGTTTGTTTGTAAAATATCAGGGCATAAACTGTATATTTGAGATGGTAATTATTTGAGGAAATTTATTCCTTCGCGTGTGTTTCTAAAATGATATCACCATCCTTTTCTCATTTCTCAATCTCCCTTCTTAACAAACCATTTTCACTTTTGCTCTGTAACAAACTATCTTTACTAATTCACTTCCTCGCCCGGAGAGAAAATGTGAGAAAAAGTTCATTTCAATGGTTTTGATTTCTGAAATGCTTGATTTTTTCACTTTGTTGTAGTTTTTATTCTTCAAGTTAACATCATTTGAAGCAACTATTTTGTAAGATCTGATTGTCATTTACTCTTTGTTTAATGCATGAAAATTGGTCTGACTTGATCATTCTTACCATATGTTGTTGTCACCTTCAGTACAAACCTTGCTTCATAAATCATCATAGTTCGGTCGTAAACTATTCTTTTTATGTTAGAACCGCCAACCAGTTGGTTCAATGATTTAAGCTTGTGTAGAATAACTGAAGTCTGAAGTGTATACTATAGACTTGATCATTCTTACCATATGATTCCTTCCTTGCCTGTAATATTCTATTTCACTATTGTTTGGTGTGGCCTTTTTTGGCATTTTAGAGTGAGTTTGTGAGTTTTTCTGTCTTAAAATAGTTTAATAAGTTAAAAAATGCTACTTTAAATCACATGTACTCGACAACTGTTATTGTTTGAAACACATTTTTGGTATGTGAAAACACTTCTACAAAAACACATATTCAAGTATTTCCTAAAGTACTTTTTACATTTCCACGTTCTCATGGAGAGGCTTCATAAGCTGTTTTTACATGAGTTCCCCTAGCTCTTGTTGTGTTAAGTAGTGGTGATTGAAATTTCTATTTCATAGATGAGTGTTGAGTGTTGAATTATTCTTGTACGTTAGGTTTATTAATCATTAATTTTTATGTGTTATTAATCATTAATAATTATCTTACTCAATTTATTTGGGCCAATTAGGGGCTAGAAATAGCTATGTTTATGTGTGGTTTCTCGGAGGTCCAACAGTCTTATTTCTTGCAGAAGTCCAACAATCAAAAGAATCTCAACAGAAGAAAGCAAGTCACAAGGTTCTCCTACAACCAACGACATAACGGTTCATGAAGTTTCATTACCTGGAAGACTACCACTTTCCCCTCCTCCTATGCCCAATGATCTTATATCTACATAACTTAAGCGATGTGGTTGTAAGATTTATTTAGATGTGAACTTATACTAGTTTTTAATTTTTTTTTCTTTAGGATATATTACTTTTACGTGCTCTATGAAAATTTTGAGTCATTTTTAGATATGATTTCTAGTGGAATAATATGTAATAATTTTGAGAAATTACATAAAATGATGTTATTTTATTATTTTGTGATATTGTCAGGAAGTTAATTATTTTTATAATTGTACAATTGCAAGAATAAGTAACAAAAATGATTATCAAAGGTATTTCATAGCATTAACAAAACGTTATGGAAAATGTAACAACACGTTTCACAACATTTTATAGGATGAAAAGAATGCTATCAAATGTCTTTTAAGCTTTCAAAAAATGCTATCAAATAGATAAAAATTGCTATAAGAAACTTATCACAACCTTTAAAAAACGCAATGGTAGGGTTACCATGGCGTTTAAAAAATGCTATGGCAGGGTATCATGGCGTTTAAAAAATGCTACAGTAGGGTTACCATGGTGTATAAAAAAATGCTATGGTAGAGTTACCATGCTCAGACAAAGCTTTAGTCATCTCGACGACCTTGCTCTGACTAGGCTTTAGTCTTTCGTTGTCATGCTTGAACTAATGGTTAGAATGGGGAAATGAATACACAAACCAAAAGTCAAAAGTGAGATGAAGAGGATTAGACGATATACGAGTAATAGAGTTTGCAAATCCACTACCCGAAAAGACAAAATGAGGATGTTCCATGGATAGAGAAGCCAATAAAATACATTAATCTTGCCACTATACTATAAGTGTATCAAACCAAAGATGTGCAAGCAAGAGTATCAGAATGAGATACTGATATATAGACCATCAGAGTAAGTTAACGAGATTCCAAAAGTCTAAGGCATTCCGATAGAGGGATGCCTTTATTTCGTGCTCTAGTGTAGAGCTCCTCTTACTCGAGTGACATAATCTGAAGGAAAGTGCTTATCAGAACACAAGTCGATAAAACCTAAATTCAAGGTGAAAAGATATGAACTTGAAGTGTCGACAAGCTTGAAGCATATATGGGCAGGCAACTCTTATAATAAAGTCAAGCTCTAATAAATGAGAGATTAACCTGCAGTGCAAATCTAACTCAATTAAGGAAATATCTACTCTGAAAGGTTGGAAAATGTAGGGCGTTTGATCTACTAATAGCGGGTTAAGAAGAGAATTCATGATGACATTTGCTTCAACCTAAGCAAGATGAATTTTTTAGAAATAGTGATCCATACTCTATGTCGGGGGCTTAGGCTTGACGACCCAGGCGCTGTCCACCAGAACACTATCAAATATCTTTTTTGAGGACCTAGGCTTACGGCACCCTTCTCTCTTAAAGGTTATTTAAGATAAATATATTTTCTTTCTTGTGCTCATGCACAGTAACTCTCCTTGATTTAGGAAAGTTTCTTTGACAAATCATTGTCTCAATCTCATCTCTGGTCATTTGGGTTAGTCACGTTAGACCAGTGTATAAGAAAGCACATTTATCTTTCTAATACATTATGAGTTAGAATCTGCCTTGATATATGAGCATGGTCAAAGCATACAAACCAATGCGTCAACCCCACTCCTCAGCCTTCTTTAAAGCCTTGTGACTCCCATCCCATCAAATCAAGAACCAAAGACCTAAAATAGCCTAGCCCAAGTTTGGCAGAGATCAAGGAATGCGCGGAGCTCAATCCTTTATGTTAAGGAGTGAGACTAAACTCTAATCTTTAAAAGAACAATTTAAAGGGAAGTAACTGCCCCTTTTGTCAACATAAGTAACACTTAACCCGATATTTCCCTTTTTACTTTCCCTTTACTTCTTACAAGGAAAAGGCATACCAAAAGATTTGGGAAAAGATGGATTGGAAATGAAGTTCCAGGAGTAGGCGCCTGATCAAAGGCCTTATGTGATAGCCCTGTCAACCACTTTCACTTTTTGACTTCCTTAACTTACTTCATTTTTACTAACCTTCACAAAAAAATTTCTATTTCTACTAACAAAGATAGGGCTTGCACCCTAAAAAGTCTCTCACTTTACATATCTTCACTTATCAGGCTAATAAAACATATACTTGCTTGATCCATCTTACTAATTCTATCAAAGAAAATGAGAGGGCTATGAAAGACCTTTCGGCACAGACCAATGAATGATCCTTATGACTCGCTAGCACTTGTTCAAGATAGTCATCATAAGCTATTTATTTATTCTAGTAGTTTTCCTTGCTTTGTCATATCAAGGAATGGACTTACTAGCAAGTCACTTAGGGTTCTGACCCCTTGCTAGTTTATTTTGTGGAAAGAAAATATCATTTACTTTGTTAACTTACATAAGGAGAGCAACTTAAGTATTTTAAGATTTTATCTTTCCATTGGTAGAAATGAATTTGGCATTGGCTTCAACCATAGACAGGTCAATGGTATATTCTCTCCTAAAGACCAAGATATTGGCAGGGGATTCATCTACACTAGATGTCTAACATTCATCCACTCATACATAATCTTCGCTTCCATTTTGATAAGCTTCTCCAACATCCTTTATATGAAAATTATTTTACAAGCTAAATCTTGACATCAGATAATTTTCCTACATCATTCCTAATGAGTAGAATATCGTCCACGTACAAGACCAGAGAAATCACCTTCCATTCTTGTCTCAGCTTATACACACAGGGTTTGTCTAGTAACTACTCAAAACTGAAGTTCTTGACAGTTTCATCGAATCTGATATTCAACAAACGAGACGCTTGCTTAAGTCCATAAATGGACTTCAGCAGTTCGCGAACCTTTCCCTCTTCACCTTTCTCCATGTACCCGTCTGGTTGAGTCATATAAATGCATTGTTCAAGATTAGCATTTAGAAAAGCAGTCTTGACGTCCATATGCCAGATTTCATAATCGAGGGCAGCAGTAATGGATAGGAAGATTATGATGGATTTCAGCATGGCTGCTGGGTAGAAGGTATCATCATAGTCAATACCATCCTTTTGGATATAGCCCTTTCCTACAAACATAGCTTTGAATGTCTCTACATTCCCATCTCGATCTCTTTTTTCTTATATAGCCTTGAGATCGAGCCTTGATGAGTGTATTTTACACTCATATTTTAGATAATCTTAATCTTATTGTTGTTAGTTCTTTTAGATTTATTGATTGATTTTTTTTTCTATCTTGTAGGTTTGATATTCAATTGTATTTGGATTAAACTGGAAAGATTTGGAAGTCAACAGTCCAGAAAATGCATAAAAAGAAAAGAAAGGGTAGGAGGGCCAACATCGCAACTCTGGCAGTACAGAACCCTAGCGCCACGACGCTGGCTGTATAGAATGCCAGCGTGATGATGGTGGCTTCCCAGCATCACCATGCTAGCAGTACAGAACGCCAACGTCGCGGCGCTGGCTTCCTAGCATCACGATGATGGCGCGAGATTAATTTTTTTTAATTCTAAATTTACCGTTTTAAAATTCATGTATAAATAGAATATCTTAGAGTTTTAGAAGGGTCTTTTGATATTTATGGAATGTGGGAGGCAAAGGAGAAGGCTTTTGGAGAGGAGAACAAGAAGATCAAACTCGCAGACGCTTCCCAACTTCAATCCCATCCTCAAAACTAGTTTTTCTTCTCTTTTCTCTACGTTTATGAATATTAGTTGAATGTTTTGTTATTTCATTATGTTCTAATTTTTTTTATCTATGGCTATGACGTAGCCAAAATCATGATTGTTCATAAATTTTGAGTTTTAATTCAATCGATGTTTATTCAGTATTATTGAGTGTTATAATCTTTTCTTAATTTTTGTGATTGTCTGGCCAACTATTACATGATTTTGGATTTAATTGTGAGACTGAGAAGTGATGATTGAATCTGCTCTTTATTTATAACACCATTAGAATTTAATAAGTTAGAGATAATTATAAATCTATTGTAGCAACTATAATTTCTTATGCTTAATTAATTTCATTATATTGAATCTTGACAAAGATGTATGATTCATATTTTTGATTCATTATTATTGATGCTTGAGAAAGATTGATAATTATATTAGAGAAATTCGCTATCAATGTTCTGAATAAACATTAATTGATTGAGAATTGGAATTTAGAGCATGTTTGGTTTAGTGAAATAAAAAACTCTAGAGCTTTTAACTATTCAAATTTTATCTTTGTCAAATCTTGATCGTTTTAGTTTAATTAGAATTTTAGTTTAATTACAAATCCTAACTTTTCATCATTCTCAAGTAGATTAAGATTTAGTCAATTTCAATTATTAATATCAATCAATCTTGAGAACGATACTCTATTTTTATAAAAATTTATTACTTGATGATAATAGTGTACACTTGCACTATAGAAAATTCATAACAAGTTTTTGACGCCGTTGCCGGGGATTGATTTTGTTTATTAATATTGGAGTTACATATCTTGAATTTTACTTTGAGTCTTATTTGTTTGATTTACGGTCGTTTATTTTTTTTTTTTGAATTTTCAGGCGTTCTCTGTGATGTATGACAAAATTTGGAAGCGAGAATTTGACTCCCCTTAATTTGTAAATTGAGAGAACTTGTCGACGTAATAGAAAAGTAAGGAGAGAAGCTTCAAACGACCACAATAAACCATGGAAGACGTTGTCAGTGAGGCAATTCGAGATTATGCGTGCCAGTTGTCAGTGAGGCTGCATCAGCCATTCAAGGCCCTGCTATTAATGCCAATAATTTTGAGATAAAGCTAGCTATCATTAAAATGGTACAAGAAAATCAGTTCAGCGGTCTACCTAACAATGATCCAAACGTCCACATAGAAACTTTTGTCAAAATTTGTGAGACATTCAAGCACAATAATGTCTCATCTGATGCAATTACGCTGAGATTATTCTCATTCTCACTTTGGGATAAGGCTTAGATTTGGTTGAACTCTCAGTCAGCTAGATCAATCAATACTTGGAATGGTCTCTCTGAGAAATTTTTAGCAAAGTTCTACCCCCAACTAAAACACCCAAAATGAGGAATGAGATCACCACCTTTACCCAATATGATATGTAGTCTCTTTATGAAGCACGTGAGAGGTTTAAAGAGATGTTGAGAAGATGGCCACATCATGGAATACCTGCATGGCTACAAGTTCAAACTTATTACAATGGTTTGGGGAATTCAATAAGGACGCTAGTGGATGCAGCAGCATGACGTGCTTTAATGGGTAAAGCACATGAGGATGCTTATGCCTTGCTAGAAGAAATGACTGCTAATGTTTATCAATGGATAACTAAGCGTAATGTACCAAGAAAGACTCATTGAGTTCATGAAGTTGATGCATTTACTACGCTCACAGCTCAAGTAGCTACACTTTCGAAGCAATTTAGCTCTTTCACTACCAATGCTAGTGTAGTTCATGCACACATGAAGTTTGTGAATTGTGTAACGGACCTCATTCTAACACCGAATCTCCAGATGGAAATCCATTTGCTCCTTCTCAGTCTCAGTCTGAACAAGCTAACTTTGTTGGGAACTACAATAGGAAGAATAATCGATTCTCCAACACCTGCAATCAAGGATGGAGAAATCATCCCAATTTCTCGTGGAAGAATAGTCAGAATGCGATTAATCAACCAGTTACAACTCAGCCTCAGCAACCTAAAAATTTTCTGGAAGATGTTATTGCCCAGCTCACAGTTAATACTACTCAATTTATGGCAAGAACAAATGCTACACTTCAAAGGCAAGAGATAAGTATTCAGAGGCAAGAAACCAGTATATAGAGTCAAGCTGCATCGATTAGGAATTTGGAGCTTCAAATGGATCAACTTTGAGAAATAATCACACAATGACCACAAGGTTCTTTGCCGAGCAACACTGAGAAAATTACAAAAGAGAAAGTAAAGGCCATTACTCTTCGTAATGGGAAGGAGTTGGCAGAACCTCAGAAAGCAACTGTTGAAAGATCTTAGCCAATGAAAGCTGAAATTGAGACAATGGGTGATGAGTTAGACAAGAGTTCAAAGAAGAAGGAAGACAAACCTAAATCAAATCTTTTTCTTGATAATCCTCCACCTATTACATACCCTCAGCGATTCCAAATGCAAAAATCAGACAAGAAATTTTCCAAGTTTCTTGATGTGTTTAAGAAATTGCACATTAACATTCCCTTTGCCGATGCCTTGGAACAAATTCCGAGCTATGTAAAATTTCTGAAGCAAATTCTCTCAAATAAGAGAAAGCTGGAAGAGTATGAGACAATTGCACTTACCAAGGAATGCAATGCAATATTGCAAAATAAATTACCTCCGATGTTGAAGGACCCTGGGAGTTTTACTATTCCATGCACCATTGGCAATTCAAATTTTGAAAAAGCTTTATGTGATCTTGGAGCTAGTATTAATATGATGCCTTACTTGGTTTATAAGAAGCTAGGTCTCAGGGAATCGAAGCACACAATGGTCTCTTTACAGTTAGCAGAAAGTTCCATCAAATATCCATGGAGAATTGTTGAAGATGTATTGGTAAAAGTGGATAAATTTATCTTCCCAGCGAATTTTATTGTTCTTGACATGGATGAACACTGAGAAATTCCAATTATTCTTGGTAGACCATTCTTGTCTACGGGGAGAATTCTTATTGATGCGCAGAAAGGGCAGCTTATTCTGAGAGTACACGACGAGCAAGTAATTTTCAACATCTTCAATGAAATGAAATACCCTAATGATGGTGATAGTTGTTTTCAAGTGGATAGTGCAGAGAGATATATCAAAGAAGAAATTCAGAAAAGCTATTCAGTTGAGCCATTTGAAGCATGTCTAGTTGGGGAAATTGACAAGGAAGATCCAGAGATTTGGAGTGTGTGAATCGATTGGAAGCTTCTCCACCAATATTCATCAGGAGTCCGTTTAAAGAATTAGGAGAAAGTAAACCTAGACAATTGCCATCCATTAAAAATCCATTAGTGTTAGAACTCAAGAAACTGCCAACGCACATTCGGTATGCTATGTGGAAGACGCCTCTTCTCTTCCTGTCATTATTTCTGCTTCGTTAAATGATGAACAAGAAGACAAACTTTTAAGGGTATTAAGAGAGCACAGAACTACACTAGGGTGGTCAATCTCTAACATAGGAGGAATTTGCCCATCGCTTTGCATGCATAGAATCTTAATGGAGGATAATTTTAGACAATCTGTGGAACACCAACGTCGGTTAAATCCCAATATGAAGGAGGTGGTAAGGGTTGAAGTACTGAAACTTCTTGATGCATGTATTATCTATCCTATTTCTGACAGTGCATGGGTCAGTCCTGTGCAAGTTGTGCCAAAGAAAGGTGGAATGACAGTGGTTGCCAATGAAAAAAATGAATTAATTCCGACGAGAACGGTGACCGGTTGGAGAATATGCATTGATTATAGGAAGCTCAACAAAGCTACATGTAAAGATCACTTTCCACTTCCATTTACTGATCAAGTGCTTGACAAACTGGCCGACCATGCATATTATTGCTTCCTAGATGGTTATTTTGGTTCTAATCAAATTTCCATGGCACCGGAAGATCAAGAGGAAACGACATTCACTTGCCCATTGGAACATTTATGTTTGGACGAATGCCGTTGGGTTTATGTAACGTATTAGCTACATTTTAAAGGTGCATGATGGAAATCTTTTCTAATATGGTGGAGCGTTTCATTGAAGTATTTATGGATGATTTCTCAGTCTTTGGTCATTCTTTTGATTCTTGTTTGGTGAATTTATTTCTTTGTGTTGGAATGATGCAAATAAAAAATTTTGGTTTTGAATAGGGAAATGTGCCATTTTATGGTACAAGAGGGAATTGTTCTTGGTCATCAAAGCTCAGCTAAAGGGATTGAAGTAGTTCGTGCAAAAATTGAGACCATTGAGAAGCTTCCACCACCAACATCAGTTAAAGGCATTCAAAGTTTTCTTGGCCATGCTAGGTTTTACCGTCATTTCATTAAGGATTTTTCCAAGATCACGAAGCCTCTCTATAATATTATTGAGAAGGATGCTCCGTTTCATTTTAATGCGGAGTGTCATAGAGCATTTACATTCTTGAAAATAGCTTTGGTTTCTGCTCCTATAATTGTACCATTGGAATGGGATTCACCGTTTGAGTTGATGTGTGATGCTAATGATTATGCCGTCGAAGCTATCTTAGGGCAACGAAAGGGTAAAATGTTTCATGTTATTTATTATGCAAGCCTAAGACTCAATGATGCTCAACTCAATTATGCCAGTGCTGAAAAAGAACTACTGGCAATCATTTTTGCTTTAGACAAATTCAGATCATACTTGATTGGGACTAAAGTCGTAGTGTTCACCAACCACTCCGCCATTAAGTACTTGATTGAGAAGATGGATGCCAAGCCTCGATTGATACGATGGGTTTTGTTGTTGCAAGAATTTGACTTGGAGATTCGGGATAAGAAAGGCACGAAGAATTTTCTTGCCAATCATTTATCTAGATTGGAACAAGCCGAAGTTAATGTTGAGAACGAACCACCGATGAAAGAAACTTTCCCGGATGAACAAATATTTGCTCTAAGCATTGGTAATTTTCCTTGGTTTGCTAAATTCATTAATTACTTGGCTACTAATGTATTCCCTCCAGATCAATCTAGCCAACAAAGAAATAAATTTCTGTCAGCCGTGAAGCAATATTATTGGGAAGACCCTTTTCCTTTACAAGCATTGTCCGGACTTAATCATTAGGCGGTGTGTTCCATAGGAAGAGAAAGCAAGAATCCTTTACTATTGTCATTCCTCAGAATATGGTGGTCATTTTGGTACTAATCAAACGATCGCTAAAATTTTCAATCAGGTCTTTATTGGCCTACTCTTTTCAAGGATGCTCATGCTAATGTTGCTGCTTACGATCGATGTCAAAGAACTGCGAATATTTTACGTCGGACTAAAATGCCTTTAAAAAACATCTTGGAGGCAGAATTTTTTTATGTATGGGACATCAACTTCATGGGACCTTTTCCGTCATCTTTTAGCAACCTCTATATCTTAGTGGCTGTTGATTATGTCTCTAAGTGGGTGGAAGCAGTGGGCGCTACCAACAAATGATTCCAGGGTGGTCGTAAAATTTCAAAAAATGTATTTTCTCCCCTTTTGGAACCCTAAGAGTGATCATAAGTGATGAAGGTACACATTTTACAACAAACAATTTGAAGCTCTTTTGGCAAAATATGGGGTCACACATGAAATTGCCACAACTTATCATCCTTAGATGAGTGGCCAGGTAAAGATTTCTAACAGGGATTTAAAGTAGATTCTCGAAAAGACGGTAAGTTCTTCAAGAAAAGGATTGGTCGAAGAAACTTGATAATGCTCTTTGGGCATATTGGACAGCTTTTAAAATACTGATTGGAATGTCTCCTTACCGATTAATTTTTGGAAAAGCATGTCATTTACCAGTAGAATTGGAGCATAAAGCATTTTTGGCAATTAAGAAGCTGAATTTTGACCTACAAGTTGTCGGTGTCAAACGACGCCTTCAGCTTAATGAATTAGATGAGTTACGTCAAGGTGCTTGTGAAATTCCTCGGATGTACAAGGAATGTACCAAACAATGGCATGACAAATGCATCATTCGAAAGGAACGTTCTCCTTGCCAAAAAGTGTTATTATGCAACTCCTGACTCTAGTTATTTCTAGGAAAGCTTAAGTCACGATGGTCAGGCCCATTCATTATAGCAAAAGTGTTCCCTCATGGTTTGGTATAACTTCATCATCCCGAAATTTTTTTTTTAAGGTCAATGGACAGCGGGTGAAGCCATATTTGGATGATTGTATTGATCAAGAAAAGACCAAAATCATGTTGGACTCTCAATGAGCATCGACATTTCCTCCGGCCGACGATAGTAAAGAAAGTGCTAATGGGAGGCAACTCGAGTTTGTTTTAGTTTTATTTTATTTTTAATTTGGTTTATTTAATTTAATTTGTTATTGAGTGTTCAATAGCTCAGCGTTGTGGCGCTAGCTTCATAGCACCACAACGCTGGGACATGGGATAAATTCATCCCAAGTTAGTAGCTTAGTGCCCCGGCTCTGGCAATCTAGCGTCGGGACGCTGAGTCGAGGCCTCCAGATCACTAGCTCAGCACCACGATGCTGGATTTTCAGCGCCGCGACGCTCAGTCGAGACTCCCAACCCCTTTTATTTATTTTTTAGGTTTTAAACACCCCTACTTCCCTCATACCTCTATCTTATCTCCTACATTCTCTCCCTTCTTCTATTTTATCTCCTCAAATCTTAACCTCTCTATCAAATTTTAAATTTTAAATTATAAGTCCAAAGTTTAAATTTCTACATGTTATCTACATTTTGTTCCCCTAATCTCTCGATTTGTGAACCCTAGACTCTTGGCTGGATTTTTCGCCGAAGCTACGTCAGAAACAGTGGTTGGAGCATTGTAAAGGAACCTTGATGTATCAACAACAAAATTCTTCCTCACCTAAGGGTTTGTATTTTCTTCATAACAAAATATTGGGGGTACAATATACCCATTTCCACCAGCACCTGTGTTCCCGCCTTTATCACCACTTGGAGATAGCATGAACAATGAGGAGGATAACGATGAGGAAAGCTGATGTGAATTCAGGGAAGTCCTCGTTATTTCGTTATTTAGTTATTTTATATATTTTATTTTTTTTCATTGCGGTTAATGAAAATGTTAGCTTTGGGAGTGATATTTTTTGAATGTCTATTTTCTTTTGTTTCAGTTTTATTTTATTTTATTTGCTTCATTGTCTTAATTTTATATTTTTTGCTTCATTTTCTAAGTTTAAAAAAAATTGGCGTTTTGCTGTAGACAACACTAACACCTATGATAATATCGGTTTTGAAGTATTTATGATTTTTAGAAAAATGATGAATTTGTTCTTCTGTGTGTTTGAACCAATTATTGATTTGCATTGTAGAGAACCCCGACAAAATGAGCACCTAGCCTTAAGAGTTTTATTTTCTTTATGGTTAGAGAAGGTTTATGTGACCTAAGGAATCAAAATGATCTTACTAGAACTCTAGAACTAGTTTGATCGTTACTCGAGGTGAAGTTATAGGTTACAATTTACTTAGGATATGATTTAAGTCATATTTGGACCGTTTGAGCTTTTCAAGCCAACCCGTGCATAATTGTTTCCCTACTCATCCTTATTGAGCCTAAATAGCCAATTTTTTTGTATCACCTATGACAATTTCATAACCTTTAAAAGTTTTCCTTAGTACCCATTTTATTCATAGTTTTTTGATGTTCTAGAAAATATTTGGAGCTATGCCGATCAGGGTGAATTGGAGGGGTTTGAGTGATTTATTAAAAAACTCTATATATTATGAAAAAGTTCAATTCCGTAGCCTCTTGGACTTGAGTAACTTAGCTTAGAGGGGTGTCTCAACACCTAATACCCTAAGACCAACTGGTTTAGGAGCTATTAGCTGAAAGCTCATTAAGAAAAAGAGATGTTTAATGAAATCAAATTAAAAAAATACAAAAAAGAAATGAAGAAAAAGAAGAAGAATGGTTGGGTATGGTCAATAATTCAAGATGTGGAAAGTGAAAAGTTTGGGGGTGTTGCAAGAAGAGTTGAATTAAGCTTGTTGATTCCTGGAATGCATATTTAACTATGGGTAAAGATTGAGCCAAAATAATATTTTTTATCCTACCCTAAACCCTAGCCATACATTACAAGCCTATGAAAGTCCTAATAATCCTAAGTGATGTGGTTTTCCTACATTAGTGGAGAGTGGCATGAAAAATTGGTTATGGAGTCACTACAAGAAATATGACATTCTATAAGATGCGGATATCCCTGTGACATCCCCTCATATTAAAAGTCCACATATTTCACGAGGCACAATGCCTCCCGTATAGAACCCTGTGGTATCTCACTCTTTATCGGGTTTTAAGACTCCTATAGAATGTTGTTTAATGAGGTTTTACGACTTCTGTTGAATATATTCAACATGTGTTTTTAATTCTTGTGTATAATTCACAGTTTTTTATTTTCTATTAAATCAGATACCCTAAGGTTTTTTTAATCTCATTGATAAAGTTTTTAATTATAAAGATATTTTCGTGGCATTTTATAAATTCTATTTTTTGTAGCCAGTTTACATACATATTTAACACATTAAAAATTGTATAACATCAATGAAACATTTAATAACATCAATATTTAATTTCTTCCACCAAAGTACATTACGAAACTAAAAAATATCTAAAAGTATCATCACTAAGTCTAATCATCCACGTATCATCATCATTTGTTCTAAAAAAAACTAAAAGTATCTAAATGTTTCACCAAATACTACAAACTTATATCAAAAGTTCACTAAAATATCATATAAAGTGTAATATTCAATTCTTTAAACCTTGAACGCCCATGTTCAATAGACTCAAGTCATTGTAGGTCTTGCATTATAAAGCGAACTTAGTTACCAACATTGAACTAATAAGCACATTAAAAATTAATGCTAGCTAATCAAATTCATACTAATAACCAAATAAGCATATAAATAGCATAAGTACTCACAATTTGCTGTAAATATTTAAATAGCATAAGTACTCGCAGTTACGATGTAAATACTCTAATTTGCAAAAAAAAATAGCAATTCAGAAGATAATATAGAACCCCACATACGATCTTCATCAGAAGGTACCCAATTTACTAAAAACAAAGCAATTCAGAAGGCTAACAACTCAATTTACCCGATTAAGCATTGAACAGTGAAATATGGATCTTTAAAGAAATACATCTATTTTTCAAGCTCAAGAAGTCCTTGCAAATGGTGTCTTTGTCCTGCATTTATAAGAATATGATTTTCAGTAAACACTACACTTGATTTTTTAGTATTTAGAAAGATTTTTCAGTATGCAGCAAAATAATTCAGGTTGAAAATCAATAAACCTTGCACTTGATCATTTTTCAACCTTCAAAACCAAGACCATGAAGAAAATTATTAACAAAGTGGTAAAAAAATCAATCAAAATCAATTTAGATAACCTCTGGGAAATTAATCTAACCTAAAGCCCAGTTAGAGACACATGCCTTTTAAACCCATTTAGAGCATTTTCAACATTGGGAAAGAATAAAGCTTCAAACACTAACAATGAAGTTCTGAATTAACAAAGAAGAGAAGAATTTAAAAAAAGTGTGGATAACCTAGGGAACCACTTTAAGAATGCCACTGATCCCAACAATTTCTAAAGTTACTGACTGAACTTAACAACGTAGTTCCAGGATAGAGGTTGGCACTTGAGAGTGAAGTGCATGTCCTTTATTTTGTGTTAGTTAAGCAAACTTATTGTATAAATGTGTGCGCTAATAGATGACTGTCCACCTCTAGAAGTGCTGGTGGATACAAGTGACCCAGCTTGTGTCACTAGTCCATGATTACATAATTCATCTAACTTATCAGGAGATGATACAAATGATTCAGCAATTCGTGTCAAACAAACTGAAGCATGCCCCGACACCTGCCAACATATAAAGTATACGTGATGATGGAAAAACTACACTAGTGGACAACGCTACTTGCTGAGGCACAATATTAATTGGTCATTACCAAAACACATAATGGTTTTTAAATGACTGATGACCTTCATCACCAAAACGTAAATTTGACTTTTTATAAAAGATATATGAACTCCTGTAGAGAAGAAATCCAAATGCGATAGTACAACCATAAGGGCACTAGCATATGATACTTAGTCTGCCATTTCTCAATAGCATATAATCGATGGCTTCTATAGGCCTGCATTTTTAGCAGAACGAGCTCTATAATTTAAGTTAAATACTTCAATCCCATGATTAAGGACATAGATATTCAATCTTAATTATTTAGCTTAAAAAGTGTAAATAAAGGCATTCAAGACTCCAAAAAAGGAAAGAAAATAGAAGGGGCAAAATGCCACACACATTTTAAAGACCACACAAGCAGTTGTAAGGACCACAGAAGCAATTGCTATCTACGAGTCATCTTCAAGAATAGGT
This sequence comes from Datisca glomerata, assembly GCA_003255025.1. Lineage (NCBI taxonomy): Eukaryota > Viridiplantae > Streptophyta > Magnoliopsida > Cucurbitales > Datiscaceae > Datisca > Datisca glomerata. The sequence goes on from QANY01004580.1 coordinate 1,724,713, forward strand.
GTGTCCACTATATTATGATAACAAAATTAAGAATACAAAAGGCAGTAAATTATCTAGTTCAAGTAATCGAAAGACGTAGTCGATTATTATCTCATCTCTCATTAACCGACTAAGTTATTCGAAAGACTAGATTAGAATAAACAAGAAGCATCTACTTGTTTTGAAAACTTGCCATTGCTTTCAAATTTAAGAAAATTGATTAATTATTTTTTTATTTTTAGTGTGCATATTTACCTCATATTTCATCTTCTCATTCTCCTTGTTTTCTGCCTCAAAGCTCTTCTCTAGCAGAAACACCTAAAAATTGGCCAGAATTGAGTTACAAAGAGAACCATAAGGTTTTTCAGTCAAATGAATCAGAATAAACATCTCCCATCATCATGATACCACACTATTAGGCTAAAAGGGATCAACAAATAAACAATGATTCTGAAGCACATAGTAAAGAATCAATAAAAATAAATTTGAAAAGAAGCTTGATGTGTGTGAACCAAACATAACTAGATTGGTTCTATTGTGAGAGGTTTTGGGATAGAGGATACTACTTGGACATTTGCTTCCGATGACTCTTTAGTTATCATGAGGTCTAAAGAATCATTTTGTTGGCATCTATTTTTCCCTTTTTGATTTGTGGTAAGTATTTTTGCATCAATCAACCTCTGTACTTCCATCTCAAAATCATCACATTCCTCAATAGTATGCCCATTTACATTCACATAAAATAATCATTCAAAGTTCTGAACATTTTTTAAAAATTTCTTTAAACTTTGAGTGTGTAGGGTAGATGTATCTCGATTTAGAAAGCAATTGAAAATGTACTTTCGTTGATGTGCTCACCTCTAACACATTCTCTTTATCATATGAAAAAGATTGCATTGTTGCATTTAAAGTTGGATATCAATGATTTGATAGAGGGTCAGAATTGATGTTTGGCTTCTTATTCATTTTTTTAAAATTCAACCACCCAGTGTTGATCAATGCATGAACTCTACCTTCTAGTTGTGAAATTTTCAGTTGAATGTCCTACTATGCCAGCATGATAATCACATCGAGCAGTTGAATCATACAACCTAGGATATGGTGGCTGGAGAGGCTCACAAGGCATAAATACCAACTGGTTGTTTTATATTATTTGTGGCAATAACTCTGGGTAACATATATGAATCAGATTGTATTGAATGAATCATTGGTTATTCTTACATCCCCTTTAGTTTTGATCAACATGATAGTATTTTGGTGGTGAATTTGTGGTCTGAAACTAGACCTTAGGTTATTTTGGAAAGCATGGAATGATAACTCTATAGCTCTTACAATGTGTTTACTACATATGGTGTTGCAGACCTAGGTCCTTCTTTATATTTTGAGAAACATGGCATAAGGTTTGCAGCTTGTGATAGTACCCAAAAGTTGATTGTATGTGCATTTCCTACTCTTTTTTTCTGATAGGGCTTATGAAATTATCCTTTTTTAACCCCATAATTTATTCTCTCATAGATGGAGACCTCAATGTATTAATACGTCAGGACCATTTCTTCTTTTCATAGAGTAGATTGTTCTCGAGCTACTAACTTCGTTCCATATATGCGCATACTCTTTAAAGATTTTAGTGGACTTTTCTCCATTCTTTACAGATCAAAATGATCATGAGCCAAGTCTATGTTATACTTGACAGCCTTAGGAAAGTATAAGTTTTATTTCCACCCCTAAATGCGCTGACTATCTAATTGGATGTACAAATGAGAAGCAGCTCCTAGTAGACTATCTCAGAAAAAAGTGAATCAACAAACTATCATGATGCGCATTGGCAGCCATCTTTATATAATACATGATAAGGTTACCATAATATCTTTCAAAGTCTGATAATTTGAATTTCTAAGGGATAGTTATATCTGAGACAAAAAATAACTGTGTGGCATTTATGCTACTGTATACATATTATCCTTCAATAGTGCGTAATCTCTCATCCAGAAAATCCAACTTATCTCTCAACAATAGAAGTTTTCTTGGATTGGTACAAGTCGTTGTGCTTTTGGTTCACCAATATCAGGCATGATGATTGACTCATTAGCGTGCACACCATGTGGAGTGAAAGTTTAATTGTGCCCTAGAGCATGTATCAGAATATTTGACCCAATTTTTCTAATACAACATATCCTCAGCATTTGGAAACGATTAATGTTGGATATTCACTAGTAGTGATGGAGCATGTTGAAATCGATCTACCTAATGATATTGATGGGTTGGGGTGAACCCATGAGAACAAAGTGGGGTATCCTCAGGAAGTTGTTTTTGTGATGATTAAGCTCATTGCTGACTCTCATAATTATTCTTTCCCTTGTCGGTGGTGAGAAGTTTCATGACTCGAGCCATGTGTTCTTTTAGCTCTTTAATTTCTTGTTTCATTTTCTCTTATGATTGCTCTCTTTCTTACTCATCAATGATCCTAACTTAAGCTTACATTCCATTGGGATGAAGGAGTTGATGGACTATTTTAGATAGTTTTCTTTAATAAATAAGATAAGACCAATGAGATTGAAGATTTTGCCATGGGAAAAATAATAAATAAATAATATAATATAATAAAGATAAATGAAAGCAAATGAAAAATAAATTGATGCATGAGAATGATACTACACAACGTGAAAGTCTAAAAGCATTCAATTTCATTCCATTCAAAGAGCTATCCACTACATTTGAGTGTGAATAAATCAAGTAGATAACTACAAAACATAAGTTAACAGAAAATGACCCAAATTTTTGTTGATCTCATTCAAAAACTAAGGCCAATTATCCCCATTAGGATGGATGGATAAAACATTTTCTTTCAAAAATGACGCTTGTTTTGCCAAATTACGTGCCCTCACAGTCATGCCTTTCAGCAACTCCACACCTTGCTTAGATCATTGATGAATCAAATCATACTCTTGTTGTAACAATTGGTCATCGCGCCTTAGTGCATCAACTTTGACGTCATTATTTATTGCCTACTTGGTGCTCAAAGCTTGCAATGATGTTCAATAGTTCTTCGTTATTACTTGTTAACTCAATTTTTTGAATTTTCTGACCCTTCAAATCAACTAGCAAACTATTACTATAGATAATGCTATTAATGAGAATGGCTAAAGGTAGGGACATTTTTTCAATGATTCGTGACAGCGAATCATATTGTTCTTCTGACTTGATGTGTGCATTTCTCTTATCAACATTCTTCTTCATCTCTTCTTCATTTCCAAGTTCATGATTTGATCCTCCTATTCACATCTCTAAGTTGTCTTTCAGCCTAAATTTTGTTTGGCAGACAAATTTGTTTCACCCTTCAAGCGCTTGATTTAGTCTAAGAAAGGTCAATTATTTTCACATTCTTCACCAAATTGGTCTCATTCTTCCTTTTTAGCAATCTCCTGATGTGTTACCGACAATTTTGATTAGTATAAATCTCCCATTATTAAGGAAATAACTACTTTTCCCTTACTCTCAAGCCATGCTCCATACTCTTTTATGCAACTCATACGATTCTTTCCATTTTGTACTCTTCTTGTTGTTTTCCCAGCTTCTTTGAATTGCTACATTTTGAGAATCGTAAATGATTTCAATATCATTCAATTCGAGGATGACAAGAACAAACTATCTCATATATAATTGGTGAAGCACCATTAATAGATCATAACAATATAACCCCAAGGACCTGGGAGCAGGATCCATTGAAGATTGCCACATCTATAAAACATCGACGCCAACGGCATCCCTCAGTCTTCTAGATAACATCCACGATTTTCAAATTTGACAAGTATGAGTGCTACACACTTTTTCCCCAAAACTAAGGATTCTATTTGGCCATTCAAATTCTACGATGTGGGTTTTTGTTTTCATGCATGGGCCTCAAAACTTCACTTGAGGACATTTAAATTCTAGTGCCCCTTTGAGATGGATAAGGATCCCAATACATAAACGAGATGGAAAGCCGATGAATTTCCCTTTTCAAAAAAATAAGATACGATTTAAGGAATGAAAAGTCTTGGTGAGGATTGAAATGACAGGGTTGACACCATGTTTGACTTGAAAGAACATCACTTTATCATCCACGTAACCTTAGATCCTAGGAATCAATATAATACCATGAACATAGCAAAGGATGCATCTTTTTATCTTCATTCAATACAATTTGGGTGAGATCTATGAGTTAATCCATCGGTGCACTCATTTTCTCCTTTACTTTTCACCATTTCCTCAAACTTAGATGCATGGAGAGTACCAAGGAACTTAGATAAAGTCTCAATGTACACTTTTAGTCATAATTATTAATTGTCCTCATCTTGTTGAGAAATATTCAACAATGCTTGATATTCTTCAATTGTATGGGTAAGATCAATTATTTCAAAGGTGAAGCATTTATAAAGTGGCTCCAAATAGTACATTAAAGCCTCAAGAGCGGGAACATTGGTAGTGATATATAGGAGATAAGCGATGTGATCATATTTACCAACAAAACAAATTATTTTGCTTCGGCAAAAACTCTTCTCATATCTTCTTCAATTTAACTTACTTTATGAGACTTCTACCTTAGTGATCAGTGGCAGAAGAACATTATTCTCCTTCGTTATGTTATCTCCCTTTCATTTTTGCCTTTCTTCATATCATTGAGCAATGTAACTTGATCTTCTATCATACCCTAAGTGGAAATCATGGTCTCTAAATTACAAATGAAGTGAACACTTCTTTATGATCCCTATTATGCAAAATAAAATGTATGCAAAAGAGAGGTAAACCCAGAAATGAAACAATTGATGATGCTTGACTACTTTAAGACACATATAAAAAATTTAATCATGACTATAAGTCATGAAATAGGCTCTAAAAAACAAGGTACGTGCAATTAGGCCCTAAATTTTTCTTAGTAGGCTCATAGGTTGTCCATACTATTATCCTAACGAAGTAATAGATGCCCCAAACAATATCTCAAAAGGGTCGATCTCAGTGAGAACTTTCATAAGCATGCACGAAATCATAATTTTATGAAAGTATTCCACTACTTATTCTCGCTAATCCAAAAAGTTGAGCCAGGGCAAAGAGCTAACGTGTGTGTGTAAAATTACAAACTATGTAAAAGAATATAAACCATAAAGAAAGCAAACTATATTCAACTAGAGTTGGCAACCGGGCCGGTTCGGCGCGTGAAACCGGTTGAACCGACCCGTTACAATCCAGCCCGCCCAGCCAGACCCGACCCGACCCTTTACAATCCAGCCCCGCCCCTGCCTGATCATGAACAGTTTCGAGCCGGTTAAGGTCCGTGGGCTAGGTCCGGGCCATCACGGGCCTTGTCTTCAAGGCCCATGGCCCCGCCCGAACCGGCCCGGATGCTAGGCACGGCCTGTGAGTCCATTTTTTTTGTCCAAAATATTGAACAATTATGTATGTATTGAAGTTTGAACCCTTCATCTATCTCTTATAAATCACACTCTTTACCAATAGACCAAGACAAGATTTATTAAATATATTGTTTAAAATATATGCTTATTGTCTTTTAACACATTTTATCGAAACTTCAAATAATATACTTTTGAGATAAACTTATTTAATTAAATAAAAAATAACATTTTTCATTTAAATGAATATTTTATTCATTGAAAAATTAGATTCATGAAAATTTTAAAAAAGATTGGTTTTATATTCCTAATATTTTTTGTTCACTTAATGAACATGAATTATAAATTAGTTATTAATTATTTATTATATATTTAGATTTTACGGGAATATAAATATCACTAGATTATGAATTTAATAAATAAAATAATTATTTTACTTATTATTACAAGTTTTTCTATTGATATTTTAAAGTAATCCCTACAATTCATCTATTCCCCACCAACGTTCAACTATCCTCATCTAAATTGTTTAGAATTAAATCACATTAAAGGGAGGAAAAATGGGCCAGGCCAGTTATTTAATCTGGACCGGCCCTGCCCGGACCATCACGGGCTGGTTCGGCGGTTCATCTTGGGCTGCCCTAAATTTTCAACGGCCCGGCCCAGAACCGGCTAGTGAACCATTTGGAAAGGCCCGGTTGCCACCCCTATATACAAATAACAACATGAATATGTAATAAATTAAATTAAAACAAACAACAAAAGGGATAGCATATGACAAAATTTTTGGTTTGATTCTCTATTGATCTAAAAATAGAAATATCAATCACGTCTCATGTGGAGTCGCTAAGTTGTCATGACGTGCCTGCAACGTAGACCGGTGATGAAATATATTTTATAAAATTAGATTTAGGGTCGTCAACAACCAATTTGTGGTGTGATTGGTCATCCAATTTAAAAATGTTTAGTCTACGAAAACTCAAACTTAGTTTGGGAGTCCTTTGTGCATGGGAAAAGTATTAGCACCATATGCACCTATTATTGAAATGGTTACAAACTTGATCAAAACAGTATTTGAATTATTTCCAACAAGAAGAAAGAAAAATATATATTTCTAAATGTCTCATTAAGTATGTCTTCTATAGAAAATGAAACGATTTAGATCTCACAGTTGTACGTTTTGCCTTGAAGATTTAGCGCCATTATCTCTTTAGGTCAAGGGTTTAAACTTACACAGATCATAATAGTTTGAAGTATCTTTTCATTGAAAAGAATCTTAACATGAGACAATGTACTGTTAAGGGTTATGATTGTGTAATTAATTACAATCCTAACAAACTAATGTGGTAGTAGATAAATTTAGTTGGAAGTCGGGATCTTTAATTGCCTCATTTCTACTCAGCAATCCAATCAAAATAGTCTTGTGACATTGGAATTGGAGATCTTGGTCCATAATGCCTCAACTAAGCTTGATAGATGGTGCAACCTATGCTCCAAGATAGGATTTGTGACTCTGAACATAATGATGCCACATTAGTAATCGTCGTATCAAAATTGGAGAAATGGAAGAACTTTTCAGTATTATGAGTTGGTGTACTTACCGATAATAGAGTGGTTTGTACATGATATTGAGGATATGAAGAATGAAATTCTCATAGAAGAACACATTACTCCCCATTCGATCCATCCAGGAAGTATGAAGATGTACTAGAATTTGTGTAAACACTTTTGGTGGAACTACGGGTGTGCATAATTTTTAAGAACCAAACCGAATATGTTTGGTCGGTATTTTTACTATGGTAATTATATTTGCTTCGGTTAATTTAGATAACCGAATTTTCAGTTCGATTATATTTTACAATAAACCTATAACTTATTCGAACCGATTACAATCATTTGTAATATATGTATTTATAAATTAGACAAAAATTATTAACAATTAGACACACGCGCGCGCGCACACACATACATGGTTGAGTGCTGATGTTTTGAATTTAGTTATTTTTTATATTTTTTGGAAATTTTATGATTGAAGCCGAACCGGTTACAAGTAATCGAACCGAATCGATTACTTCATTTTCATTCAATTCGGTTTAGTATTTTAGGTAACCAGTTAATTTGGTTTAATTACAAAAAATATCTTACTAACCGATCGAATCGAACCGTGCACACCCCTAGGTGGAACAATATGAAATGTGTTGTGGCAATCTTTATGGAACAATGCCTTACTTGCCAATAAGTGAAGGTTGAATGGCAACAACCTCCCAGTAATTCTAGCAACCTTTGCCAATCCCAGTGGAGGTTGGAGCATATCTCAATGGATTTTTTGTGGGTTTAAAAAGAATATAAAGAGATTCGACGCGATTTAGGTTGTAATCGACCAACTGACTAAGTCTACTCATTTTATACTTGGAGTAGAAGCTTGGGCAAAGTTATATGCTTCGAGCATGTGTTTTGGATTTTCAAGGAAGATGGAGTGATATATTGCACCTCATCGAGTTTTCTTACAATAATAGCTACTAAGCAAAAATTGGAATGGAACCCTTTAAGGATTTATATGGACGAAGGTGTCGTTCACCTATCCATTTAGAAGAGGTAGTTGATATGGAGTTGTTAGGTCCGGAAACGGTCTAGCAAGCCATTGACGATATTGACAAAATTTGAAAAAGAATTCAAACTACTTAGTGTGGCCAGAAGAGATGCGGATATTCGTAGAAAAAACCTAGAGTTTACAATTTACGTGGTGTTTGTTAAGATTACCCTATGAAAAGAGTAATGAGATTTGGAAAGAAAGTAAAGTTTATCCCTCGCTTCATCGATCCTTTTGACAGTTTAGAACATTTTTGGCGCTGTCACCTGTCGTGTAGCTCTATCCCCAACCTTGGCCGAGATACATGATGTGTTTCATGTATCAATGTTGTGAAAGTATATTCCTGAACTGTCGCATACTCTGAGTTATGAGCCACTTCATTTACATGAAGATCTAACATACAAAGAGGTCCCGATCAAAATTCTAGACAGGCGGATGCAAGTGTTACGCACTAATTAAGGAGATTCCTTTGGTCAAGTAACTATGTAGAAACCATCAAATTGAAGAAGCCACTTAGGAACATGAGGTAGAGTTCCGAGCTCAATTATCCAAACCTCTTCCAAGTTTAATTCTAACAATTTTGGAGCACGAGAATTCGTATAAAGAGGAGAGGAGGATGTAAGATCTGACAATTTCGGTTAGTACTCTAGTTATTTTACGACTATGTATCATTGTTTGGTCGTGGTTGCATAGGACGAGTCAACCATATTACAGTGTAAAATCTCAAATCAATTTTTTATATAATATACAAATTTATAAGAAATTTATATGATTTTGGAAGAAAGTTTTAACTTAGCATTTTTGTGACTGAAGAAATTAAGAATTATCACATCCTGAAACTTTTATTCTAATATCGTCTAATTGAAATGTTGAGACTCCATTAAAATTTGAAACTAGACTCTTCAACTGGGACAATCACCTCTTATTTGATTCTTTTGGTCAAAGTAATTAATTTGACCAAGCAAATTAAATCACAACGCCCATATAAATCTACAGGTCAGAATCTATCTAATTGAACATTGAGATTTTTTTAAAAACTAATTAAACATTGAGATTTGCGTCATCTATCCAAACAAAACCGTTGATTATTAGACCCACAATCTACCATGTATCTCTCTCATTGTCCTTTATCTCATAAATCGAAAGCCTTATTTTGTTTGAAGTTTGGGACTTTCCTCGGCCGTTTATCTCTCTCCTCTCCTCCCAATTTAAATTTAGTAACGTACAGAAATAACCCAGATTGAATTTAACTTAAAAAATAGTCACTTTAAAAAATGCCAAAAGTTTTTGACGTTGAAAAAAAAAGTTTGGCGAAAAAAAGTTACAGATGACTAAATGTAGATGGTATATATAATTTATACTGTAAATATCACATATATGTTATATATTATTTATATTCATTATATATCATATTGACATTTTATTTTCTTATAAAATTTATGGTTTTTAAAATATATATGTTGTACATTTAGTATCTTTATGGTACATATTTAATTAATATACTTCACATTAGTTAGGTTTGTGTTAACAAGAATATTAAATGATATTTGTTTCATTATTTCATATGTAATATAATATATTCTGTAATAAGTCTAATTACATTATCATTTCTTGAAGCTTAAATTTTATTAACATGAAATTCATACAAACATACTCATAATCTCATACAGATAGAAATACACACAAATGTTCTTCAATACATGGTAGTATTTTTTATGTTATTATGTGAGACGATAACGGTAAATTGGACGGGTACCTAGATCTAGTAATCAGCTAAAATATTAGTTAATTTATTAAGTGAATTAATTGGTTAATTTAATTAACTAAAATAATAATATATCAGTTGAATAATTTTATTAATGGAGAAATTGTGATAAATGGAGAAAGAGAGAATGAATTGGTGATTTAGGGTGAGGGAGTGGGTTGGGTGGGCTAGGCGAGAGGAGTGTGAGGAGAGTGGGCTGGGAGATAGGAAGTTAGAGAAGTTCGGGTTGAGTGGCAGAACTACAAATGACCATTTTCCCAACTCAAGCTGCGAAAATGTTTGAAATTTTTTTATTACAAAAATGGCCAAATATATGGTAAATAATTTATTCCCTCCGTGTAATTTGGGTAAAAAAATATTTACCACCGTCATTTTCGATCATTTTTGTAAATAAAAAAATTTGGGTCATTTTTACAGTTGGAACTTGAAAGTTGATTTTTTCTGTTATTTTCTTTATTTTATGTAGGTCATTTTTTATGTTTGTTATTTGATTTGACCTGTTTTTTATGAAAGCTCAATTTTAATTGAAATTATTTTATTTATTTGGACTGGGCCACATGGGCTGTGTGTTTACAAGTCCCTATCAACTTCATTTTGAATCAAATTTCTTATGAAAATTAGATATTTGAGTCATTGTTAATGGATTTTTGTTTAAAGGTCGAAATTTATATGGTTTGCAGGAATGGTCTGTTTTAAAAGGCTTCAATTAATTTATATAATATTTTTACTATTATACCCTTCTTGTAAGATAATAGTTATAAGTTTATACGGTGCTATTTCACTCTACCCTCTCTCACGACGAAGCCGCCCCACTCTCTCACGATGAAGCTGCCTCTCTCTTTGTGTAAAATTTCATAATTGGGGCAATTATAGATGAAATTGTTTCTCAATCGCTTTGATTCAAACGTGTAATCAGAAAATTCATTCTGAAATCCTTGATACGCGTAGAAATGCAATTGACAAATTTTGAAGCTAGATTTGCGCAATGATGAGCTACATGGTGTATTGAATCTTTAGATTTACGCGTCATAACCTCATGAATTTGATCATCTTCATAACAACATTTTTTCTCTGATTATTTATTGTTTTTCCTCAATAGTTTTTAGGTTTTAAAATTTTTTGTTAGAAATAAATGTTAAAAGTAGTTTAAGAATGTCATATTACTTTTATGATTTTAGTTATTAGAGATTTAGGTTTTTGGATGTTGATCCAATTTTTTGATTATGAGTATAACAATGTGATTTTGCTATATTATTTTGTAACTCAATTATTCTTTATTATTTGATTTCAAGTTTTAAAGACTAATTAGTAATTATGGATTGTACTGTAAATATGTCTAATTGTGTTATTGTTCATAATTTTTTTCACTTCTGCATAGACCCTCTTTAACTCTATTTTTCAGAGGCAAAACATAGTATTTTCTGCATTATATAGATTTTCATATTTTAAGTTTATTATGTGGTATAATATTATATACTATAGTACATAATTATGTACTATTTATTATATGGTATATTAGTATAAACTATAGTATATAAATATATACTATTTATATGTATAACTAATCACTGTTGATTGGTGAAGATGTATCATATGATGTGTTATCGAAGTGGATATGATAATATTTCATGGTCAAGTTTAATATGTCAATGAAAATAATCATTGCCAAGCTTATTAGTAATGTAATAATTTCTTATGTACGCATGGTATATTGTCATATTACATGTAGAAATAATTATCCAAGTATCATAACGATTACACATACCAGAATCATTTACAAAATATTATATCCATCATCAGAAAATTAGTATCAATCCTCATAATCATTTCAATCCATCATTTCTATGATAAAAATTATATCATTCAATTTTTAAAATTATTTATAGCATATATTTATGTCATGTAGTGAATTACCTTATACCTATAGAAATAATAATCTAAGTACAAATCATAATAAAATTAGTATCGTTGATTACATAAAAACTTAGTACTCAATTACAAAAGATTGTAATAAACGGTTGAAGGTTTATATGTCATCTCCGTGGTAATTTTGCATCATGATTTTGATAAGTCATCAGTTCCTGGTCATCACTAGCATGCATAAGAAGTTGGATTCTTATTATTTATTTTGTAGATCATCTATTAGAAATATGTGTATGTTGATGATGATTCTCTGTAAAAATTGTACACTAATTAACAATCAATAATATACCAATAGTAAAAACTAATATACCAATAAATTATGTTGCAGTGCATTTCAACATTAAATGCTCAATAATTGCAACTAACAACTTATTTGAATGCTCAACAATCACCTAAACTAAGCAAAAATAATACTAATCACTATCAGGAATCTCTTCTCAATATATGTATTAATAAAATAATCTGAGATAAAAAAATAGGGTATATGAACTTACATATAACCTGAAAATCAAAATCTCACACTAACCTAAAATTTAAGAAATCAAACTCAGGTAATAAATTTACATAATTAGCGTAAATTAAGAATTTAAGGTAAAAAAACCTTGACATATGTAATTCTATCTTGATGGGAAGCTCGAAATTACATGTTAGAGTAATCTAAATAAAAAAATCACAAAAATTAGAAGCCTGGAAAATAAAATCACTATAGCGCTAAGAAATCATTGAAATCACAATATAGTAAATCACGAAATTTGTGGTGAAGAAACCTTTAGAATCAATTCAAGAAGCTACGAAAATTGCAGACAATTACAGGTAAACCATAGACTTAAAAAATGGTGAATCACAAACAAAAATTATGGTAAAACCATGAACAATAATGATGAAGAAATTACTTGATTTTTGTGTGTCGTTCGGGGAGAAGATGGAGATTCACGATGGAGACAAAAATGGAGCTTCATGATAGACGGATGAAGAGTGAGAGTGAAAGAGATTTTATTTTGTTTGGTTGTTGAGTGGTGAGAGTTTTTCGGATTAGGTTCGGAGAAATGAAAGTGTTTGTGTTTTGTTTCGTTGTTGAAACAGCGAAGGTTCTATGAATGTTATTGCTTTACACTATTTTAAAGGGGAGAACTGCAAAAAATAGTCCATTTCCTAGCTCAAGTTACAAAAGTGTCCAAAAAATATTTTTTTGTAAAAATGACCGAAATATAGTAAATAATTATTTATCACTGTGTAATTTGGGTAATAAATTATTTACCACGGTCACATTTTGGCCATTTTTATAAATAAAAAAAATTTCCGCCATTTTTGCAACTCCACCCCCAAAACTTGCATTTTCCTGCAATTTCCACCAAGGGACAGTGGTAAAATATTTATTTATCAAAAGTTTAAAAGTGGTAAGTAAATTATTTATCATATTTCAGCATTTTTGCAATAAAAAAATTTTCAGAACATTTTTACAACTTGAATTGAGAAATATAGTTGTTTTTTAGACACTCTCTTATTTTTTTTTTTAAAATTGGGCTATGCTCCTAACTGAGCCAATTTATTTTCGACTCGTTTATTTGGAGTCTCTACTACTATAACTCTTATATTTTTAAGTTTTAGACCACTAGCATAATTATAATACATAATTAAGTTTTTATCAATTTTTTTAGAAACGTTAGATTTTTGTCAACTTAGTTGCATATTCAGATTTTATCAATTTTTATATAGCATAGATGCCCTTTGTTTCAAAATGGGAAAGATACTAAAATCTAGGAAGAGATAATTTGAATTTTATTTACATCAAAACCAAATTAAAATATTCAAAACAACCAAAATTTTGAAAACATGAATTTTTGAAATACAGGATTAGAATATAAATAAAAATAAAAATAAAAATAATTATTTTATTTAGAATCTCCCACTCATCATTAAAATCTTTCTCTCACTAAAATAATATAAATATAAATAAAAATAAAATAATAATTATTTTACATATATATCACAACTCTTTCTCTCTCTCCCTCCGTCTTTCCCTCTCTCTCCAAATAAAAAAAATCTGGATTTTTGTTATTTCCCTCTCTCTCACATATTTTCACTTATCTCATATCAAATTAAAACTCCCTCTCAAATCAAAATCTCTCCGATCCTTAATTTTGTCATAAAATCCAATTCTCTCTCTCCTATCAAATATCTCTATCTCCAATCAAAATATCAAATCATTAAATGCTTCAAAATATCAAACGTAAGAAGCGGAAAAATCTAATAAATTTAAAATGAAGTTAACTACTTAATTAATCATGAGGGTAGTTATGCCTATTAACAAAATGATGTAATTAAATGGAAATAAAATTTGACAGAATTCTAACGAATTTAAAAGGATTACAAAACTCAAATTAGGTGTGTAGAAACTACTATTTGATGTAAATTCTCCTTATATTTACTAGAATTGATGATATCTAGACAAGTTTTCTATTTTAAATATAATTTTGTCACAAGTTTTCAAAAACATCAAATTTAGCACTTTTAGAAATATTTATCAATTCTAGCAATTTGATTTAAATTTAATAGTGTTTCTATTTTTGTAGTTACTAATATACCCCCTCTCCCTCTCCGGAATTTCATAATTAACCAACAGTTACCATTTGATGTGGACGGTATAGCGTTGGGGTTTTTGGAGTGAATGGATCATCACACGCGCAGTCTACCTTCCGGAGACCATAACTTTTGACTCGGGTTGACTCAAGGGCTTGTAAGATATTAAATCAAAACTCGTTCAAAGATCTATGTGTTTAACTGGTTTCAAGCCCAAAAAAGATCGTTTAAGTACTTTCGGAGGCCCAGAAGTTGCTTTCGCAAGTTTTGGATATTTTTGTAATTTTTTCTTTCTTTTATGTTTAGAGTTTTCTGAGAGGCTTCCGCTACATCACCATCTCTCTCTCTCTTTCTCTCTCTCTCTCAATCTCCATCTAACTTACATGTATATGTAAATAATATGTGTTATACACACACATATATAATATATATGTTATGTATTTATATATTATATATGTGTCTATATATATATATATATATATATA
>QANY01004580.1:1739441-1884441 GCA_003255025.1 Datisca glomerata
GGAGAGAGTGAGGAGCGATAAGGAGAGATATATTAAATTTTACCTAATTAATTTTGTCTAATTAATTAGAAATATGGAGAGAGAGAGTACAATAAGTAGTTTTTTATTATTTATTTATTTATTATATGTTAATAAATTGTATAATAGATAGTTTCTTATTTTTTATTGTGGGTCCATTCACAATGGTTATTTTCGGTGATTGAGAAACTACTTGTCTATTTTTGTATTAAGATACTAAAAGGTTGCTAGTCCTGTTTTAAGCCTTATATTTACAGTCTATAGCAATTTTTTTTAAACTCACTAAATTCATTAACCGATAAAAACAACCATATCTGTAATAATCAGTTGGCAAACCCCAACCCAGACCTTTGAAGAGCGATGAACAACGTAAAAATTCGCTAATACATCAGCTACCTCATTACACCTCCTAGGAGAAAAAAGCAAGGAGCAATTGAGAAAATAAGAAATAATCTCTCTAATAGACAAGATAATTGGACGTAACTCAGTAGGCACTAGATGGAGATCCTTAATCATATTCACCAGATTTAGGTAATCTGATTCAATAAACTCAATGGGCGACCCAATTTGGTAATGAGAGAAAGACTCTTAAGCAAGGCCAAGTCCTTCAGCTACTAGAGGAATGAGCATGCCAGTATAGAATTCTGAAGCAACTAGAACAATCGAACCCTCACTGTTCTTGACCGCCATCCTAAACCCTGAAGTCCAGCCTATATCCACTTTTAACAGAATAAGAACCATCCTTAGTGTAATGCCAAAGCAAATAGTCATCCCCACAAAAGGAATAAGAGGAATGGAAAGAATGGCCTTGACATCCTCCTCATTAAAAAAACCCTTGCAAAGCACTAAGATTCCAATAGTGATCCTCAATAAGAGCAAAATCCCTCAATAAGATCAGAAACTCTAAAGGAGTACTCTCTAGGGACCCACACATTAGACCAGGTATTCATCGATCTATCATTAACAATCTTCCATCTCAGACCTCTGGAAAGAAGCTCTCTGACCCAAAATTGGCTCTCCAAGTAATCGAGCAAGAAACTTTACCGTTACAGTGCATAAAAGACTCAGAAGGGAAATACATACCTTTAAGGACTCTGGCCACCAGTGAGCTTGGATTGGAGAGGAGTCTCCAAGCTTTCTTAGCAAGGAGTGTTTTGGTGAAAGATATAAGGTTTCAAAATCCCAAACCTCCTTTACACTTAGGCAAGCAAAGATTCTTCCACACAGTCTAATGTATCTTATTCCTAATTTAAAAGCACAAAAACCGAGCAAACATAGCTTCAATCTCATGGTAGAGAGAAGTTGGAAGCTTAAACACCTGCATCGAGTAAATGGGGAGAGCTTGGGCAACTCCTTTGATAAGGATCTCCTTGCCCCCACTGAAAATGGTCTTTCTTTCCACTTTCAAAGAAGCTTCCACACATTATCCTTAAGGTGTCTAAATCTGCCTTTTTCTGACCCAGGATGAAGGCTAACCCGAGGTACTTCCCAAATAAAGGGGAGGTTAGAACCCCTAAGGTAGTGGCCATCTCAACTTTCAGATTCTGATTGGCCTTTGGGCTGAACACAAGAGAAGATTTATCTAGATTAACATTCTGCCCTCTTAAGTATTGTAGTGTAGTTGAGTAATTTTTTTTTTATTTTTAAGAAACTGTAGAATATTATTTGATGATTTTACCCAACGCTATGTCATAATGTTACTTTTTGAATCAAAGTCGTATGTCAAAAATAATTCTAAGGGAGTGTAGTATTATTTTATTTCAGAAGATTTTATGGTTTAGAAGATCCCTACAGAAGGCAATAAAGGAAATTTAGACAGAAATGGACTTGGAATGCATCTCCTACTGGTCTATTTTCTATGAGTAAGAATTATAAGTGCCTGGTTGATCATATGGATAAGGTTTCTTGGGCTGATATTATCTATTTTCTGTTGTATCCCTAAGTGTACCTTCATCTCTTAGTTGGCTCTTCTGAATAAGCTAGCTACAAAGGACATAATTATTACTTGGAAGCCTGAGGTGAATCCTGCCTATGTGTTTTGAACTTCTGGTTTTGAGACTTGCCAGCACTTATTTTTTTACTGTCCTTCTACTACTCTGATTCTCAAAGACATTTTCTCTAAATGAAACTATATTGTTTTTGTGAATTGGACTTATTTGTTTGGCTATCGGGTTTGAGGAAATCTACTATGTATGAATTTGTTAGCCATAGATTTTATTCTCCTATCATATTTATTGTATTTGACTTGAAAGCAATATGAGAGTGTTTCTTGGTAAGGTTCTTGACAATAGTCTTATCTCTAGAAAAATTGGCAAGCTTGTTGGTGATTGATTGGTGTACTTAAACAAGGTTAGAAACTATCATGTAGATGCTTCTTGTTTAGATAGATTGAGATTTCCATCTATCTAAACAAAATTTCTTTGTCGTGAGGTATCCCTCTTGTAATTGTGTATTTTCTTTTAGTTAATATATTTACCTTTTTGACCAAAAAAAGAAAATTTAGATAGAAACTATTATTGTTTCTATATAATGATTGTGATGCCTCTTTTAGTTTTATTATAGTTATCTTATGATGTCCTTGTGATATGTAAGCGTTGATTTTGAAGTGTAACACATGTGATAAGATAATAAAAATGTTCCATAAAAACGTAAAGAAAACACTATGTGCCATCAGAATCATGTATCCACTATTCTGCTATATTTGTCTATCCTTCGAGAAATGTCTATGTTTGCCTTATCCTTTAGGAAATGTCTCTGTTTTCCTTATCCTTTGGGAGATTGTCTCTGTATATGCTCTGGTTATACTTGTGACATGATATCTTATTTCTGGTTCTGCCTTCTTGGAGGTGCAGAGTGGTACTCTTAAGTAAGGTCACTTGTACGCACCTCACACACTAACGATTACTGATGCTAATCTCTATTTTGCTATGGGTTTGGTAACGAGCTCTAATGAAAGTTGAACAACGAATTCAGTGAGAAATATTTGAAAGTTTTGAACGAAGGATATGTAATGTATGTGATTGCAATGGAAGTGATGTTTTTTGCTTACCAAGTATATTTTTTACATTTTCACCGTTTTATTCTAAATTTCCAGATGATGATGATGCCATCAATACGGATGAGAATTAGAGTCTTTGGCATCAGACAAGAGTCAAAAAGTTTTCTATGAAAACATTATAGTTACTTTTCTTTTAAACATTCGTCATTTCCACTTTTAATTATGTATTGGTTATTAAACATTTTAATTTTCACTCACTGTTGAAAAAATACTTTTAAATGATTTTAAATTGATTAAAGTTATGTTTGAGTTATTATTTGCACTTTTAGTTAAAAAATGATTAACTTAGCTTCCACGAGCTTTTTGCATAACATGCTAATGTAAACCTCGATTTTTCAAGCTGTGACAAAAAGCATCTAAAATGATGGCGAAGTTGATGATAAATAGGAGATACAAGCCAGACAAAGGTCTTAAGAGAGAGCATAAAACTGTAAAATAAATTAATATAGTGAGAGAAGAATGATGAAAGGTTCAGACTTGGGTACATACCAATTAAGGCTGATAGAGGGAGAGTGGAAGCTCAAAAGAAGGGGAGGAGGATTACTAGACTTGAAAACATGGAGTTCAAGATGGAATTGACAGTTATACCTCGTATTTCTGAATCCTTGATAAATGGTAGATTTTCATTTGAAGATTAGATCAAAGAAGAGCAATTCCCTCTTGAAGACGATATAGCCAACTTTCACAGTCCTCAATTTCGGGAAAATCATTAACTACAAGTACATAGGACTTGGTATATCAATGCGATTCAAATCATGAGCTTAACAGTTAGGATGTCACCTAGTTGCCAATGCTTCTTAGGGATTTCCAGGAGTAATATGTTAATGTCAAATTTTTAATGATTCAGCCCAATGTCTTAGAATTTTTTTTGTCAATTTCATGTCATTTCTCTCTTTGAATAAAAGTATAAAATTGCTTTGTTTTCTTATGTTAATAATAAATGTTTTTTTTCTTCATTCATTTTCCTTCTCAGATGTTATACATACTTGTGCGATTTTATTTTTCTTTTCCCTCATTCCTTTCATCCAATAATCTAATTGAAGTTTGAGAATGATGATTTTGAAAATATAAGTATAAGAAATATCTTTAACTATCCTATTCTTAGTGGAGAGTCAGAAGAAAGTAATAAAGATAAGTTCAAACCGTTTCTAGAAATATTAAGAAATTTAGAAGAAGATGATAAAAATAACTCAACATTATCATGGGTTAACAGATGTGATATACTTGAGATTGGATGGAGAGATAAAAGAAGTCCAAAGGATTACAAGGACATCTTGGATTGGCCCTATCAAGAGATGCTAGGTTTAAATAGTGATAATGTGATCCATTTTTTGCCACTTATATTTGATGAGTGTGTTTCACACTCATATTTTAGACAATCTTAACTTTAATTTTATTGGTTCATTGAGTTTTTTTGTTTGATTTATCTTGGTTTTGGTTTTTATCTTGTAGGTTAGATATTCAAATGCATTAGGGTTGACTTTGAAAGTTTGGAAGGAAAAAATGCGAATAAAATGAGAAAAAGACGTATCATGGCAGAATAGCTAGCGGCGTGGCGCTGGCTTCCACCGTCGTGACTTTGGAAACAATCATAAGAAGCAGTAAGCCAGCGCTGTGGTGATGGATTCCCAGCATTGTGATGCTGGCGCGTGACAGATTGGCCAGTGTTGCGACACTGGCGCGATTGTAGATTTTGTTTTTGTGATATTTTTCCTACAATCCAATCCTTGATGAACCCTAGTATATAAATATAACATTTTAAGCATTTTAGAGGACTTTTCAGGGATGTGAGAGGTAGAGGAGAAAGCTTTTATGAGAGGAAATACAGACGGATCCAATCGGGAGACAGATCTTGACTTGAATTCATCCTCAAAACTAGTTTTTCTTCTCTTTTTCTCTATGTTCATGAATATTATTAGGATGTTTTCTCATTCTAGTATGTTCTAAATTTCTTATCTAAGGCTACGACGTAGCCAAACGATGATTGTTCATATATTTTGATTTTTAATTCAATCAGTGTTTATTCAGTATTATTGAGTGTTATAATCCATTCTTAATGCTTGCGATCGTTTGACCAACTATTACATGATTTTGGATTTAAGTCTGAGATTGAGAAGTGATGATTAAATTTTCTCTTTGTTTATAACAATATTAGAATTTCACAAGTTAGCGATAATTATTGATCTAGTGTAGCAATTGTAATTTCTTATGCTTCATGAGTTTTATTTAATCTTAACAGAGATGTGAGAATAGTATTTTTGATTCATTATTACCGATGCTTGAGAAAGATTGATAATTAAATAAGAGAAATTTGCTGTCAATAATTTGATAAACATTGATTGATTGAGTTTTGAAATTTAGAGCATGTTTGATTTGGTGAAATCAAAAACCCTAGAACGTTTATCTAATCATATTTGAAATATATATCCTTATCAAGCATTATTTTTTTTAGTTCAAATTTTCATTCAAAAATACAAACTTTTTGCTCAATTAGAATTAAGGTATACTTATTTTTAATATTTTAATATCAATCAATCCTATGGACGTTATTTTATTTTTATAGAAACTTTATTACTTGACGACGATAGTGTACACTTGCACTCTAGAATAATCATAACAAGTTTTTGGCACCGTTGGCGGGGATTGATTTTCTTTATTAATATTGGAGTTAGATATCCTTAATTTTACTTCAAGTTTTAATTTTTTTTATTTACGGTTGTTTACTATTTTAAATTTTCAGGCATTTTCTAAGGTGTATGAGAAAATTTGGAAGTGAAAATTTGACTCCTTTAAATTTGAAAATTGAGCGAACTTGTCATCATAATAGAAAAGTGAGGAGAGAAGCTTCTAAACGAACTCAATAAACCATGGAAGATGTCAGAGAAAATCTTGAAATTGTGAACAACTAAAATAACCGGGTAATTCGGGATAATGCGATGCCATTGGTCAATGAGACCGCGTCTGCCATTCAATGCCCTGTTATTACTGCCAGCAATTTTGAGATTAACCCGGCTATCATTCACATGGTGCAAGTAAATCAGTTCACTAGCATGTCTAATGATGGTCTAAATGTTCACATAGTCACTTTCCTCAAAATTTGTGAGACATTCAAGCACAATCTTAACTGATGCAATTCGACTGAGATTATTCCCATTTTCACTTTGGGATAAGGCTAAGAGTTGGTTGAACTCTTTACTCACTAGATCAATCACCACTTGGATTGGACTTTCTGAGAAATTTTTGGCAAAATTCTTTCTTCCAACTAAAACAGCCAAGATAAGGAATGAGATCACTACTTTTGTCCAATATAATATTGAGTCTCTTTATGAAGCTTGAGAGAGGTTTAAAGAGATGTTGAGAGAATGCCCACATCATAGAATCCCTGGATGGTTACAAGTCTAAACTTTCTACAATGGTTTAGAAAATTCAACAAGGACACTAGTGGATGCAACAACATAAGGAGCTTTAATGGGTAAAACACATGAGGAGGCTTATGCTTTGCTTGAAGAAATGGCTGCTAATGCTTATCAATGGCCAATTGACCGCAACGTACCAAGAAATATTCATGGAGTTCATGAAGTTGATGCTCTTACAACTCTTACGACTCAAGTAGCTAGATTGTCCAAGTAATTTAGCTCTTTCACCGTCAATGCTAGTGCCATTCATGCTTCACGAGTAGTTTGTAATTTGTACAATGTACCTCATCTTAGTACCAAATGTCAAGCCAATAATCCTTTTGCTCCTTCTCAGTCAGAACATGTTAATTTTGTTGAGAATTACAGCAGGCTGAATAACCCATTGTCCAACATTTAAAACCAAGGGTGGGGAAATCTCCCAAATTTCTCTTAGAAGAATAGTCAGAATGTGATGAATACACCAGTTGCTACTCAGCCTCAACAACCTAAATTTTCTCTAGAAGATTCTCTTACCCAACTCACGGTCAATACCGCTCAATTTATGGCAAGAACAAATGCTACACTTCAGAGACAAAAACAAGTATTCAAAGTCAAACTGCATCTATTCAGAATTTGGAGCTTCAAATTGGTCAACTGTCAGAAATACTCACTCAAATGC
Source organism: Datisca glomerata (assembly GCA_003255025.1). Classification (NCBI taxonomy): domain Eukaryota; kingdom Viridiplantae; phylum Streptophyta; class Magnoliopsida; order Cucurbitales; family Datiscaceae; genus Datisca; species Datisca glomerata. Next base: position 1,746,592 of record QANY01004580.1, read on the forward strand.
CACAAGGTTATCTACCGAGCAACACTGAGAGGAATCCAAAAGAACAAGTAAATGCCATTATCCTTTGTAGTGGTGAGGAATTAGCAGAACCTTAGAAAGCCATTGTTGAAAATTCTCAACCAATTGAAGCAAGAGCTGAGACAATAGGTAATGATCTTTCCAAGAGCTCAAAAATAAGGAAGGCAAGCCTAAGTCAAAGCTTTTTCCTGATACTCCTCCACCATATGTTCCATATATTCCATACCCTCAGCGGTTCCAAAAGCAGAAATTGAACAAGTAGTTTTCTAAATTTCTTGATGTGTTTAGGAAATTATATATAAATATCCCTTTTGCTGATTCTTTGGAACAAATGTTGAGCTATGTCAAATTCATGAAGGATATTCTCTCAAACAAGAGAAAGCTAGAGGAGTATAAGACAGTTGCACTTACTGAGGAGTGTAATGCTATCATGTAGAATAAATTACCTCCGAAATTAAAGGACCCTAGGAGTTTTACTATTCCTTGTACCATTAGGAATTCATATTTTGAAAATTTTTATGTGATCTTGGGGATTGTATCAATTTGATGCCATATTCAGTTTACAAGAAGATATGTCTTGAAAAAGCTAAGCCCACGACGGTATCTTTATAGTTAGATGATCGGTCTATCAGATATCCATTGGAGATTATTGATGATGTTTTGGAAAAGGTGGATAAATTTATCTTCCCAACTGATTTTATTATTCTTGACATGGAGGTAAACCAAGAAATTCCAATTATTCTTGGTAGACCATTTTTAGCTATAGCAAAAACACTCATTGATGTGCAAAAGGGGAAACTTATTTATGAGAGTGCAAGATGATCGAGTAATTTTAATGTCTTCAAAGCAATCAAATACCCAAATGATATGAATAGTTGTTTGCGGGTGGATAGTGCAGAACTTGGAGAAGGTAAACCTAGACACCTACCATTTATGGGAGAAACATCCATTCAGCCTGTCATTATCTCTGCTTCGTTAAATGGTGAACAAGAAGACAAACAGCTGAGGGCGTTGAGAGAGCAACAAACGGTATTAGGCTGGTCGATTTCTGACACAAAAAGAATTCTAAAGTCAGTGCACAACGGGTGAAGCCTAGATGATCATTATGTCTAGCAGAAGACATTAAAGCAGAAGCTACCGGGAGGCAACCCGATTTTATTTCTATTTTTAGTTTTTTTAATTATTTTCTTTTGCTTATTTTTTTTGTTTTTCTTCAGGTTTTTATTTAAAAAAAACTATGGACGAATTTGGCTCATACACCACTTTCCCCTCAATTGGAGATAACATGAACAATGCAGAGAATGAAGAGGATGATAGGTCATCAATATTAAGGGATGTCCTCTCTACTTACTCCTTTTACATATTTTCTTTTCATTGTGGTCAATGAAAGTTTTTAGTTTAGGGGTCGTGGCTTTAATGAAAATTTAATTTTTTTTGGCATTCTCTGTTGTAGACAACACTAACACCTATGATGAGATTGGTTTTGAACTATTGATAGCTTTAGAAATAATGAATTTTTGTATCGGTATGTGTTTGAACCAATTATGTATTTGCATTTCACTAGAGAATCCCGATATATTGAGCACGTAACCTTGAGCGTTTGATTATCTTTTTGTTTAGACCAGGTTTTATGTGACTTAAGAAATCATTATGATCTCATAAGGACTCTAGAACCAATTTGATTGTTGTTCGAGGTGAAATTCTAGGCTACGCTTCACTTAGGACATGATTTAGGTGATCTTTGGACTGTTTGAGCTTTTCAAGTCAACCTGTGCATAATTGTTTTCTTAGTCATCCCTGTTGAGCCTAAATATCCATATTTTTTATCACCCATGACAATTTCATAATCTTATAAAAAGTTTTTCCTAGTAACCTTTTTACTCATAGTATTTGGATATTCTGGAAAGTACTTGGCACTATAACAATCTGGACAGATGAGAGGAGTTTCGATATAAAAATATTATTGTGATTAAGTTTGATTTTGTATCCTCTTGACTTGAGTGACTAAGACCGAAGTGGTGTCTTAAAGCCTAATATCCTAAGACCAACTTGTTTGAGAGCTATTAGCTCAAAGCTCGTTAAGGAAAATACAAGCTTAAGGAAATCAAATCAAATTAAAAAAAAGAATCGTTAAGCATGGTTGATAATTCAAGAGGTGGAATTACAAGTTTGGGAGTATTACAAGATAAGTTGAGTTAAGCTCGGTGATTCCTAGAATGCATGTGTGACTATGAGTAAAGATTGATCCGAATCATTTATCCTACCCTAAACCCTAGCCATACATTACAAGCCTACGAAAGTCCAAATGATCCGAAATATTGTGGTTTGCCTACATTGGTGGAGAGTGACTTGAAAAATTGGCTTATGGAGTTCTATTTTATTTATAGATTAATGGATCCGCCTTTGCAAAATTTGGTTACATAAACTCATTTAAGACTAAGAAGTTGGACGTCTTAAGGCGAGACACACCCACTCGGGATTTTTCAAAGTGTAATATAAGTTGGTGTTTGTGTTGAAACTCTACATGATTACAATTCTGAAGTTTTTCTTGGGTTATCGCTATTTTGAAATCTCTGAAGCATGTTTAGTTAGTCAAAATATTTCATCATTTGATCCATAGTTTTTCTTAATGAGTGTTAAATGTTTTGTTGTTTGATTTTTTATTTTAGTTTTGCTTGAGGACTAGTAAAAAGTTAATTGAGGGTATTTGATGAGTGTGTTTCACACTCATATTTTAGATAATCTTAACTTTAATTTTATTGGTTCTTTGAGTTTTTTTTATTTATGTTTATTTTTGTTTTTATCTTGTAAGTTAGCTATTCAAATGCGTTTGGGTTGATTTTGAAAATTTGGAAGGAAAAAATGCGGATCAAATGAGAAAAAGATGGATCTTGACAGAATAGCTAGCATCGCGGCGCTTGCTTCCATCACGACGACACTGGAAGCAACCACAAGAAGTAGTAAGCCAGCGCCGCTGCGCTTGCTTCCCAACGTCGTGACGCTGGAGTGATTTTATATTTTTTTACAATTTTTTTGCTTCAAACTAATCCTTGACGAACCCTAGTGTATAAATATAACATTTTAGGTCTTTTAGAGGACTTTTTGGGGACGTGAGAGGCAGTGGAGAAAGATTTTGCGAGAGAAAACAAAGACGGATCCAATCGGGAGATGTGGATCTCAACTTCAATTCATCCTCAAATCTAGTTTTTTCTTCTCTTTTCCTTTATGTTCATGAATATTATTAGGATGTTTTATCATTCTAGTATGTTCCAAATTTTTTATCTAGGGTAACGACGTAGACAAACTATTATTGTTCATATATTTTGATTTTTAATTCAATCGATGTTTATTCAGTATTATTGAGTGTTATAATCTGTTGTTAATGCTTGTGATCGTTTGGTCAACTATTGCATGATTTTTTATTTGATTCTGAGACTGAGAAGTGATGATTAAATTTTTTATTTGTTTATAACACCATTAGATTTTTAAAAGTTAGAGATAATTATTGATCTAGTGTAGCAATTGTAATTTCTTATGCTTCATGAGTTTCAATTTATTTAATCTTGACAGAGATGTGAGATTAGTATTTTTGTTTCATTGTTATCGATGCTTGAGAAAAATTGATAATTATATAAGAGAAATTTGCTATTAATAATTTGATAAACATTGATAAATTGAGTTTTAGAATTTAGAGCATGTTTGGTTTGGTAAAATTGAAAACTCTAGAGCTTTTAACTAATCATATTTGAATTATTTCTCCTTATCAAGTATTAATTTTTTTAGTTCAAATTTTCATTCAAAATATCTCAACGTTTTGTCATTCTAAATTAGAATTAATGTATACATATTTCTAATATTTTAATATCAATCAATTCTGTGGATGATATTCTATTATCATAGAAATTTTATTACTTGATGACGATAGTGTACACTTGCACTCTAGAATAATCGTAACAATATTCAAGTGTAAACCAATAAGACAAAAGTTACAGAAAATGAAATCACACACGTTGGTATAGACGAAGGAGGAAGTAGAAAAATAATTAGATGCATGATCTAGAAGTGGCGAAATACCCTGAATGGGTTGCTCATAAAGTCCCATTGCCGAAAAAAATGAGAAAGTATGAATGTCCGTTGATTACAGAGACTTAAAGATAAATTTTCATTACCCTACATGAATGTCCTAGTATATAACACTATAAGGCATTCAACCTTCTCTTTCATGGATGATTTTTCGGGCTACAACCAAACTAAATTGGCTCTCAAGGATTGTGAAAAACAAATTTTATAACTTTATGAGGTACATTTTGTTACGAAGTTATGTCATTTGGTCTAAAAAATGTAAGGGCTACTTGTATTTGAGAAGCAAGATTTCCTGCTCTATGTATATGCATTGAGGAAGAGCCTAACACCAAGGCCAAGTTATCATGACATCAATAGTATATAAAGAATGTAGAATGTACCTCCAAAACTTCTGAGAATGATAAATACACTATTAGAATATTATCTATTAGTTTCTTTTTGAACAGTGAAATACTCTACAAAAGAAACCACGATATCGTACTTTTAAGATGCGTTCATATCAAAGAAGCGTATCAAATCATAGAAGAAATTCATGAATGAATTTGTCGGTACCCATGTAAATGGTCATATGATGGCTAAACAAATTTTGAGGGAAATATATTATTGGTTGACTCTAGAGTCAGAGTACATCAAGTATGCCAAGCAATGTTTAAATGTCAAATTTATGAGGATAAAATTCATGTACCAATATCTCATTTACATTTCATGGTTGCGCCTTGTGATAAGTAAGTAAAAATACACTTAAGTCATCATTTAAATAATACCATTTACGAAACAAAAAGATTAAATATGATTTTCATACAATTATATTACAAATGTTACATTAATTTTGTTTTTAATGTTTTTTCAGGTTATCAAGAATAAGCAAGTTGAAAAGAAGTTCATAAACTCAATGTCTCCAGCTATTTCCAAGTCTCCATGTGCCGTCTTGTGTGATCATCTAGCCATCTTATCTTTTTAAATTTTGAAGATCAAGTAAATTTAGGCATCGAATTTGGCAGATTTGCACAGTCGAAGAAAAATAGACATTCAATGGTGTTCTAGAATTTTCTACAATGCAAATCTTATATGGTTGAAAATATAAGAGATTCAGACTTCATTTGAATATTTTTTCATATTTTTGGATTGATCTAACATGGTCAAAATATGAGATCAAATCTGATTACATTTTTAAATCAATGAATGATAAGGATATGAGTAAGAAAATCTCATTTGTATATATTAGGAGGAAGACTTACTAATATCTAAGCCACCCACCATCACATATGTTGCTAATGGAAAACACATTCCAATACCAAGCCCATCAAAATTGTAAGACCCGACAATTTCGACTAGTACTTTAGTTAGTTATTGTTAGAATGATTTATTCTATAGTAATTGCATTTATTATTTTTCTGTTTAAATGACTTATAGTATATGCATTTTATACGACTATATATTATCATTTGGTTGTAGTTGCATATAACGTATCGGTTATATTATAAATTTTAAGGAGATATAAACATAATTAGAAAAAAAATATTTCAATTTGATAAAGTCATTAATTTGTTTATAATGTAAAATCTCAAATCAATTTTTATATAAAATATAGAAATTTATAAGATAACCAAATATGATTTTGGATAGAAGTATTATCCTATTATTTTTGTAACCGAAAAAATTGAGAATTATCACATCTTGAAACTTTTATTTTAATATTGCCTAGTTTAAATTTGGAAACCATTAAATTTTGAAACTAGGCTTTCCAGCTGGGCAATTACCTCTTATTTGTTTCTTAATTTGGTCAAAATAATTAATTTGATCAAGCAAATCAATATCTCCACTCTCATATAAATATATTGTGTATAACCTATATCCAATTGAACATTGAGATTTGCTTAATCTGTCCAAGCAAATCTGTTAGTTATTGGACCCACACTCTACAACGTCTCTCATTCTGCTTTATTTCATAAATCAAAAGCCTTATTTGTTTGAATTTTGAGACTTTCTTTAGCCGTTTATTTCTCCTCTCCTCCCAATTTAAATTGGAATTTTATCATCAACTGAGACACATATATTGTGTGTTTACAGGTTCCTATTAACTTCTTGTTGAATCAAATTTGTTTTAAGCTCTTTTATTCTGACTCCCTAACTGACTGCAGCTCTTATTTTAGCAAAACTCCTTCGTTAAGATTGAGGTTTATCTTTGATTATTGGTGGAGTTATATTATCTCTCTTGATGGTCAATTCTTCAAAACTTTAACAATTTTCCTTATTCCTTCATATGTTTCTTAAACTCTCCTCTAAACCCATTCACAATCTTTGGTTACTTTTTGAAAGACGCGTTCTCGATTTCAAAACCAAGACTCCTTTCTCCTTAGTTTTCTTAGAGTCATTCATTCTCCATTCCTTGACAAGAATCATAGAAACTTGACTTCTTTGTGAGTAATCAAAGCTTAGGTTGTGAAAAAATACCCTTTCGTAAGATCTGAATATTAAAAGTCTCTTCTTTTAAAGTCCTTTTATATTAATTTTTCATATCCGATGACAGTGTTTGAGAACCGTGGCCAATGTTTGATAAAATAAACGTTTGATTTGGTAAGTTCTATGGAAAATTGTAGTTTTAAGGTTATATATCCATGAGAAATTGTGTTATTTTTATGAAATTCGTGTTTTAAGTATCATAGAAAATCATTCTAATAGTTTTATAAACCCGAGCATGGGTTCTTTTGGAAAACTGTTTTTTGACAGCGCGTTCGTTTAATTTTTCCCTAATTCAATGAAATCACTTTATGGCTCTAGGACTCAACTTTAGAAATTCTTTCTCTCCACTCTTTACGTAATACCGAGAGATTGAAAAAAAAGGAACCAGTTGCCGTCCAAGGGAAACACGAGCTTATATAACGAATGAAAGGAATAAGGGTAAAGTAAGTGGAAATATCCAAAATGCCACCAATTATACATTCAACTAAACCTAATATCAAATTGTTAAATTTCAACTTCCTTCACTATGGTACTATTATTATTTATTATTTTAACTTAAGACTTGGAAACTATTTTCACACTCAATAATTGAATTACAAATAAATTATTAAAGTATTAAATAATTGTGAGAAGTAAATATCAATTAATTTAAAATTTACCTATGTACGTGTGAGTCGTTAGGGAACCTCAAAACGATCCTCTGGAGAACATTCAATTAATTTATATGAAATATTAAATTAAATAATCATGATAATATGATGCAACCATTAATAACTAAATGTAAAATTAGTTGGGGTGTCACAATTTTCCCCTCCTAAAAATAATTTTATCCTCGAAATTAAAACGTACCAAACAAATGTGGATACTTGACATGCATCTCATCCTCGCACTCCCATGTTGCTTCTTCTACTGCATGATTTTTCCATAACACCTTGACCAAACGAATCTTCTTTTGTCTTAATTCTTTTTCCTCTCGGTCCAGAATCCTAATGGGTGCTTCTTTGTAGGTAAGGTCTTGGCGGAGGTCCAAAGTGTCGTAGCTAAGGACATGAGATGGATCAAGAAGATACTTCTTTAACATCGAAACATGGAATACATTATAAACTCCCGACATTACTGGAGGCAATGCAAGTCGATAAGCTAACTCACCGATTCTCGCCAATATTTTGAAAGGTCCTACAAAGCGGGGACTTAATTTACCTTTCTTCCCAAACCTCAAAACACTTTTCATAGGAGGGACCTTTATAAATACTTTGTCACCAACAACAAACTCCAATGGCTTCCTTCTTTTATCTGCATAACTCTTTTATCTACTTTGAGCGATTTTCATTCGCTGTCGAATCTTTTCAACTATACCAATCATTTTTTGAACAATCTCAAGGCCCAATAGTTTTCGTTCTCTGACTTCATCCCAATGAATAGGCGATCGTCTCCCGCACAACGCCTTATAAGGTGCCATACCAATTGTAGCTTGATAGCTATTATCATAAGAGAAATCGACAAGAGGTAATATCTCTTCCTAAGTGCTCTGAAAATTAAAAACACAAGCTTTCAGCATATCCTAAAGGGTTTGAATGGTCCTTTTTGATTGCCCATCAGGCTGTGGATGCAAAGTTGTGAGGAACCGTAACTGGGTACCCATAGCTTTATGTAAGCTTTTCTAGAAAGTAGAAGTAAACTTTGAATAATGATCAGATACAATAGACAGTGGAACTCCATGAATCCTTACTATTTCCCGTACGTACAATGAGTATACTGCACCATCTTGTAGGTATTTTTGACCAGCAAAAAGTGTGCTGACTTCGTAAGCCGATCAACAATTACCCAAATAGAATTTTAGTTTTTCAAAGTCTTCGGTAGCCCCAAAAAAAAATCCATACTAATGTGCTCTCGCTTCCACTCATGTATCATAAGTGGTTGCAGAAAACCAGAAGGTCGCTGATACTCAGCCTTAACCTGCTGGCACGTAAGACAACGTTGTACATAGTCTGCTAGATCTCGACTCATGGCAATCCACCAATAATGTTCCCTTAGACTCTGATACATCTTCGTACTTCCTGGATGAATTGAGTATGGAGTGTCATGTGCTTCACTCAAAATTTCTCATTTTAACTCCGCATTGTTTGGTACTACCAATATACATCATAACGAAGAGCTCCATCAGTAGTGATAATGAAATCAATACGTTTACCATATTCCACCTTTGTTTGAAATTTCAAAAGTTGTGGATCTTCCAATTGTCCCGTCTTAATTCTTTCAAAAAGAGTTGGACAAATCATCAAAGTAGCGAGATAACCAGAATCTTCTCGAAGCAAAATTTCCAATCCAAATCTCTGATCTCCCTTAACGGTTTTTAAAAAACTTGCAAACAAGCAATAGAACCTGGATTCTTTCTAATCAAAGCATCTGCTACCAGATTAGCCTTGCTCAGGTGATAATTGATTTCAAAATCATAATCTTTGACAAGTTCTAACCACCTTCTTTGCCTCAAATTCAACTCCTTCTGTGTGAAGAAATACTTGAAACTTTTATGATCAATGAAGATTTCAAATCTAACCCCATAAAGGTAGTGTCTCCAAATCTTCAACGCAAACACAACCGCTGCGAGCTTAAGATCGTGGGTAGGGTAATTATTTTCATAATCTTTTAGTCGTCTTGAGGCATAAGCGATCACCTTACCATGTTGCATAAGCACACAATCAAGACCCTTCTTCAAAGGATCACTGTACATGACAAACCCTTCATTACCTAAAGGAAGTGTTAAGACTGGGGCAATTGTTAATCGCTCCTTCAACTCTTGGAAACTCCTTTCACACTCCTTAGACCACTGGAATTTCACATTCTTCCTCGTTAGATGAGTTAATGGTGAGGCACCTTTTGAAATTCGCTCTACAAATCTTCGATAATAACCTGCTAATCCTAGAAAGCTACGAACTTCACCAACTTTAGTCGGAGCTAGCCAACTTTTAATTGCTTCGATCTTGTCGGGATCAACTGCTATACTTTCTTTAGATATGATGTGCCCCAAAAATGGTACCCTATCCATTAAAAACTCACACTTCTTAAATTTGGCGAATAGCTCCTTCTCATGGAGGGTTTCCAGCACCGTCCGGATGTGTCTCTCATGCTCGTCCTTAGAGTGAGAATAAATCACAATGTCATCAACAAATACAATGACGAATTGACCCAAGTACTCCTTAAAAACATGGTTCATAAGATCCATAAAAGCTGCAGGGGAATTCGTAAACTCAAATGGCATTACAAGGAATTCATAATGCCCATACCGAGTTCGAAACACAGTTTTGGCAATATCTTCTTCTTTAACTTTCAATTGATGATAGAACACAGATCAATCTTAGAAAAATAACTTGCACCTTGAAGTTGATCGAACAAATCTTCAATTCTCGGTAGTGGGTACCTATTTTTGATAGTCACCTTGTTCAATTCGCGGTAGCCGATACACAACCGCATTGTTCCATCCTTCTTCTTTACAAACAAAACTGGAGCACCCTATGGGGAAAAACTAGGCCGAATAAATTTATTATCCAACAGTTCCTGCAACTAGTCTTTGAGTTCCTTAAGTTCAGTAGGAGCCATTCGGTAGGGTGCTTTAGATATAGGGGTTGTACCTGGAACGAGATCAATAACAACATCAACCTATTTGGCGGTAGGCCTAGTAGATCCTCGGAAAACACGTCAACAAACTCATGTACAATTGGTACATTTTCTAAAGAAGGGCCTTCTTCCGGTAACTCTATCAATGATGCTAAGTACCCCATACATCCTTTATTCAACAATCGCCAAGCCTTCATAGCTGAGATAAAAGGACTACAAGGTTTTTACTAAACCCCCACAAAATGAAAACTGGGCACTCTAGGGGGTTGAAATAACACTTCTTTTTCATGAGAGTCAATAGTTGCATAATGCTGCGATAGCCAATCCATCCCCAAAATAACGTCAAAGTCATGGATATCCAAGAGGATAAGGTCGACGGACAGTACGTGCTCTTCTATCACTAATGGATAGTCCTTTATTACTCTACTCGCCTCTAGAATCTTCCCCGAAGGTGTAGATACATAAAATTGTGCCTCTAAAAATCAAATGACATTCCTAATTTATGAGCTAGCAAAGGTTTTATGAATGAATGAGTAGCACCAGAATAAAACAAAATAAAAGCAACCATTCCACATACAAAAATAGTACTTAGAACAACAGTCGGGAGTTATCAGCGTCCTCTTTAGTCATCGCAAACACTCGAGCCTTGATCTTCTTCTGGTCATTGTTGTTATAGATGTTTTCATCACAATCTTTAGTGAGGTGACCGCGTTTGCCGCAGCTAAAACACAAGCCTGTACCCATACGACATTCACCAAGGTGTTCCTTGCCGCACTTCTGACATGTCCTTCTTTGTCGCTTTCCTTGTTGGGTTTCTTTATCATTTCCATCACCAAATTTCCTTTTCTGATTGTCCCCCTTCCAGAAATTTCCTTTAGAATTACTTCCATTACGCTTCTGTACCACTAAAACGCAATTTGTTCTGGTCTGGGTCTAAACGTTGTGCTCTTTCCACTAGAAATGCCTTGTTGACCACTCCATTATAGGTAGCGAGCTCGAACGGAATCACTGCTTGCTTGATATTGGATCTCAAACCTTCTTCAAATCTGGAGCAAACTTTGCTAATCCTGCAAAAGTTGCTTCATACTCAGCGACGATTTTACTTCATTGCTTTAACTTGACAAATTCTCTCTGATTTTCTTATCGAATGCTTTTTGGGAAATAATGATTGAAAAATACGTTCTTGAACATATCCCAAGTGTAAGAAGCAAAGTCAACCTTAAATCTTACAAGGAGATTGCGAGAAGAACATATCTCAACATCATTTTCACTTTGGCATTTAATCAGTCGCCACCAATCATACGCATCTCGTTGTAACATGTAAGAAGCAAAGTCAACCTTATCCGTAGTAGTGCACTTGACAACAATGAATGCTTTCTCCATCTCAGTAATCCACATTTCAGCTCTAAGTGGGTCGGTAGTTCCTTCAAATAGAGGTGGATATAACTTCTTAAATTCAGAAAATTTTTGTTGACCATTTTGCGAAGGGGCCACATTTTGTTGTTAAGCTTGCCCTAAAGTAGCTATTGCTTACATAAATGTTTCCAAAGTCAGCGGGGAACCATGTTGATCATTCCCCGTCTCATTACCATTCACCCAGTTGGTTCACCATTAGTACGATTTTGAGCGTTCCAAGGAGGCAATCTGGTACAAGCAGATCTATCTTAATAACTTAACACGTCTATCATTTAATTGTAATTTCATATAACATACAAAATCATACAATAATTTAATTCTAACAATTAAACATTAAATCTTACTAGGAGATTGTGAGAAGACCTCTTGTGGCATGACTAAGTAGTTTCCCTCCTTTTATATTAGAAAAAAGTTTATGAAGTCTATAGAATCATCTAAACCTGGCTTTGATACAAATCTGTAACATCCTAAACTAAAATGCCTTATTGATTATAATCTAGAAAGTGTTATCCTCTTTAACGTTATTTAAACATTAAATATGAAAATGTAGCTTAATTTAAAACATAACCTAATCAAATCTTTTATTTTAATTTATCAATATTAAATTCAAAGTGCTTAAATAATAAAAAAATTAACAGCGGAAACAAAATCAATTCGCAACCATTATTTTAAAGCTAAAACATTGAAATGAAGAATAATTAATCATAAAGCATTGTCTAATGCCTTTATTTAAAACATTTTATTGAGTCGGGTTTGCCCATAAGGTGTCGTCTCGCAAAATTTCTCATCACTTGAAAAGTTTAAGGAAAAAGTAATGACCTAAAGTCCAGTAAGTAAAATCTTACACATACTCAGCAAACACATACGCATCCAATTTCACTTTAAAACATTTGTGTTAGAAATATACAATTATAGATCATTTATAACTGTATTACCTTTGTTTTCGTTTTACACTATGCATTACTTTCTTTCCATGCAACAATATCACATTCTTTTCTTTAGTATTTCCATTTGCGTTCTTTTTTTTTTCTTTATTCGCAAGCTAACTTGTGTAGTGTGTAGCCAATCAGAGGCAGTGGGCCATTATTACAGAACTTGTTCGACTATCGGGCCCTAGTAGTATCATCCATTCATATTATATAGTTGGACAAGTCAAATGATCATTCATTCACATTATATCACTGGATAAGTCAAACGATCATCCATTCACATTAACCATTAACCATTGTCGGATCCTCCGGTCCCTCGCGTCCCATTTCACACTCAGGTTTTTCATGGCATAAACACACACTAGGTGGTTAGACTATTATTTAATTGATCATATTCATACTATAAACCTTCATGTATAACTGTGTTCGTATTAACATTTCAAACAAATACACCATAGATAACATAATAAAATTACAATTAAACATAATATCAAGCGAGAGCATAATGATAAATCAATCCAGCAACAAAGTTTACAAACATAAAAGTATGCGTAAAATTCTACTTACCTGGTATCCTTAGCTTAACCAAATTATTAGAGAATGCTTCGAGGGGTCAACGCTCACAATACCAAAACTATTAAATTTTATGCATTCAAAGTATTTTATAAATTTCTCATAAATACTGAAATAAGTACAAAATCAGTAATGTCGATTTTTTGATTACGACAACGAAAAAAAATAAGAAAGAAAGTTTTGCATTTTGATGTTATTATTTATTATTTTAACTTAATACTTGGAAACTATTTTCACACTCAATAATTGAATTAAAAATAAATTATCAAAGTACATAAATAATTGCGATCCTCTGCAGAACATTCAATTAATTTATATGAAATATTAAATTAAATAATCATGATAATATGATGCAGTCGTTAATAATTAAATGCAAAATTAGTTGGAGTGTTACAGGACTGTAATAATATTTTTCAGGAGTTGTTGTTGTTTAGCAGATTGCTACAAGGAAATCAAGTAAGTGGAATGTATGTGTTGCTGAAAATGTAGAACGAATCTATGATTGTTTTCGTGTGATGATTATTGTCTATAATGCCTCTTTCATCTTTGTTATAGTTATCCTATCTTGTCTTTGTGATGCGTGATCCTTTATTTTGAGAATGTAACACATGTGATAAGGTAATAAAGAATGTTACATGAAAATGTAATGAAAACACTATATGCCGTTAGAGTCACATATGAATTATTCTACTCTCTTTCCTGATCCTTCAGGAAAGGTCTATGTTTGCATTATTTTTTAGGAAAAGGTCCATGTATATTAGACTTATGAGAGGGTATCTTATTCTTGGTTCCACCTTCTCAGAGGTGCGCAGTGTACTTGTGAGGAATGTCACTTGTACGCAACACACAATCTAACAATTATCTATAGGTAACCTCTGTTCTAGTTTAGGTGTGGTGGCGAGCTCTAATGGAGTTGGCCAACGGATTTTATAAGAAATATTTGAAAGCTTTGAACGAATGATATATACCATATGTGATTGCAATGGTAGTGATGTTGTGTATGTAAAGTTTTACTTACTCAGTATATTTTTATACTCACTACGTTTTATTCTAAATTTTCATATAGGTTTAGACTCTTTATTTTTTTATTAGTAGATATTACGGTTTGTTTTAATTTATTTTTTTATATCTTTTTACTTATTTCACATACTGTTTACTTATTTTCACTCTACATATTCTTTTTAAATTTATCATATATATTTATCATCTTTAACATTTCTTTCCATTATTCTTTCTTTTTTTTATAGTTGTTATCTCTTCTTATTTATTTATATATTATTGTCATATCATCGCGATTCTATGTGATTATTATTTTATTCCTTTATCATTAGAATTGGCGTTCATAAATAAAAACCATAACAATTGATTTAAATTTTGTTAATTTCTTTATTTAGTTTTCACTAAAAAATCCGATGACGGACTTTAAAATTTTTGGGATAATAAATTTCTCGAACTACCGAGGTGAGGAGTTATTTTTAGGATGCCGAGAGTAACTCCAATAATGCTTTAATTTAAGAAAAATATAAAAAGACCAAAATATTTTTTCAATGGTTTTTGTACCACCCACTAAAGGTAATTTATTTGCTCATTTTTATGATCCAAAATGTATCAAATGGGACATTCAAAATTGAATTTCTATAAAATTATTTAAAAAAATATTGGATAACATTTGATTAAATTTGGTAACCATTTTTCATAATGGGTGTTGTGGGGTGCTAATACCTTCCCCACATGCAAATGACGCCTGAACCAACTGTAGATTTTCGCAGACCAAAATATTTTATTTTAAAATTGGGTGACCAATCACGCCCTAAAATGATTGGTGGCAACTCTGAATTTTCTTTTTCCAAAATGATTTTTCAATCGCCGCTCCACGCTGCATGCACGTTACAACAACTTGGCAACTCCACTGGGGATAAACAATTGGTCTAACTATTTTTAGATCGATAGAGAGTCAAGCTAAAATTTTATCATATGATATCCTTTTGTAGTTGTATGTAGTTCTTTTACGAAGTATCTTTCTTTACATAATTTCTAATTTCACACATACACACTAGCCCTGTACTTGGGCTTTCCCTTTAGGATTAACGAGAATGAGTAGTGGAATGCCTTCGTGGAACTACGGTTCTCGCGCAGGCTCATGAAAGTTTTCACTCAGGTCGACCCTTTCAGGATACCGTTTGGGGGCCCATGTTACTCTATTTGGATAATAGTGAGGACAACCTGAGAGCCTATTAAGAGATTTAAGAGCTGAACCACACATGCATTTTGTTCTTAGAGCCCATCTCATGATCAATGTTTGATAGAAATAGAGATAGTACGTAATTATGATATCATGACTAATTTTGTTCATGTATATATGCCCTACGCTCTTTAAACATCTCTTTTCTTTCCCATTGTTTCACTTTTGACTTCGTCTTTCTTTTTC
The DNA here is from genome assembly GCA_003255025.1 of Datisca glomerata. Classification (NCBI taxonomy): domain Eukaryota; kingdom Viridiplantae; phylum Streptophyta; class Magnoliopsida; order Cucurbitales; family Datiscaceae; genus Datisca; species Datisca glomerata. Next base: position 1,762,117 of record QANY01004580.1, read on the forward strand.
GCATACATGCATCATGTTGTGTAATATGGATTATAAAAAAATATTCAATTCATTCATATTTTAGAGACCATGACTTCTACTCCGAGTGTGAAAGAAGATCAAGTTACAATAGCCCAATGGTCAGATGAAACGTAGAAATGAAAATGAGATTGTCTGAAAAAGGAGGATATTGTTCTTCTACCTTCAATCACTAAGATAAAGTTCTCACACACTGACTTGGAGAGGTTGAAGAAGATATGGGAGGATTTTTCACCGGAGCAAAAAATTTTTTAGTTGACAAATATGGTCATATCGCTTATCTTCTGTATATTACAATCAAAGCTCCCGTTCTTAAGGCTTTAATACATTTCTGGGACCCTATGTATAGATGTTTCACCTTTGGAACAATTGATCTTACTCCTACAATTGAATAATATCAAGCTCTATTGAGAGTCCCGCTGTAAAGCACTGATAAAGTTTATAATTACGACAAAAAGCTCACATTGAATAGAGTTTTATCCAAGCTCTTGGGTACTGTGCATGCATCTGAGATTGAGAAAAGGTTGAAAGTTAAAGGGGGGAATGAGTGTGTGCCACTGGATTACCTCTTAGATCTCACCCAAAATGTCTTGAAGGGTATGGCTCTTTATGGCTCTTTATGCTCAAGATAAGGGTATGACTCTTTATGCTCTATGTATATATGGCACCGTGTTATTTCCAAAGATTAAAGGTTATGTGGATGATCAAGTGATAAAAATGTTCCTGCAATTTGAACATAGTGTTAACCATGTTATCTCAATTCTAGTTGAGACTTTTCGTTCCTTAAATCACATACGAGTGTTTGGAGAAGGAAAGTTCATCAGCTCTCCATCTCTTTTGTGTATTTAGATATTTAGCCATCTAACATGTCCATCAGATTTCAAATGTCCTCAAGTTAAGTTTTCAAGTCCATGGATGAAGACGATAATCCCCATTTGGAATGGACAAATGGAATCCGTAGTTTCCCACAAAAGGGGTGTGACTTTCACACCTATCCAAGTTGAAAGATGAGGATGTTATCTGGAAAGCCCAATGGATGCCGTTGACATCGATTATCTACAGATTTGGCGATTATCAACGGGTCCCGCTCCCGGGGCCATGAAGTTATACTAGTTATGCTCCTCTAATGGTGCTCCATCAATTATACATGAGACATTTTGTCTGTGACAGACGCATTGAAGGACATTGAGATCGGTTATGATTATCAAGATATTGAAAAAAAATTGCAGCAGCTAATTGGAGCTTGGAAAATAACGAGAAGGGTGCGAAATGAGAAGAATCACATGAATTGCATACAGGAGTATGAAACGTGACTTGAGAGCAGAGGCGAAGTAACTATTGCCTTACTAGTTGAGGATTTACAATCACACAAGTTACCGAAAGCTCATGAGAAGATTGTTAAAAAGGAGGAGTGGGATGAGTTATATGAGGAGCGTCAAAAGAATTTAGCTCTCTTGAAGAAAACAGACGTCTAACAGTCAAGATGAATATGTCTGGCAAACACAGGATTGAAGATGAAAAACAACTCAGAGATTTGAGAAACAAGGTTAAGGATCAAGAATATCTTAAGCGAAAAAACTTAGAGTTGGGAATTGATAATCGCAAACAGAGCAAAAACAATTAGAAAGATGGTAGAGGACAATGAGAATTTGCGAGGGGTAATCTATGAACAAGGGGAATGAATCATGAAGCTAGAAAGGAAAAATAAGCTTGTACAAGAGGTTTTAAAAGAAGTTAAGGGGGCTGTTGATAAGAAAAATGTGTACATCATTGAGTTAGAAAATAATATGACTCATTACGACGAATCACTGATAATTTACAAGTTGATTTAAAGAATAAAAAAGTTAGGAAGACTGAGTCACCAAATGATAGTGAAGAACTATTGAAAGTCATCGCAAGCCTTGAGCACCAAGTTAGAGCGTATCAGAACATGGCAGAGAAATTGGCAAGAAATAATGATACTAATGTCGACACACTAAGATATGAATGCCAATTACTACAACAAGAGCACGACTTGATTCGACAATGATCAGGGCAGGCTATGGAACGACTTAAAGGCGTGGCTGTGAGAGCGAGTAATTTAGCGGAACAAGCATCATTTTTGAAAAAAAAATGTTTTGCCCATCCATCCTAATAGGGAGAACTTGTCTATGTTTTTAGAAGAAATCGACAGAGATTTGGGTCATTTTGTATAAACTCATATTGCAGAGTAGTGTAATTGACTTCTACATACTCAAATGTAGTAGATTGCTCTACTAATTGAATGAAATTGAGTACTTTTGAACTTTCACTTTCCGCAATATCATTTCTCATGCATAAATTTACTTTCATTATTATTATTGTTATTATTATTTATTCTTCTTCATTAGCAAAATATACCATCTCATTGTTTTATTTTTATTTATTTAAGAAAACTTTTCAAAGATATCCCATCAACTCTGACATTTCTATCGAACGCAAGCTCAAGTTAGGGTCATGGACGAGCAACAAAGAGAGCAATCGTGAGAGGAAATGAAAGAAGAAATTTGGGAGCTGAAAGCACAAATGGCCAGAGTCCTGGAGCTCCTCACCACGAATAAAGGAAAAGCTTGTCTTGAAAACCCGCAATGGGCTCGATCATCACAAAATCAACTGCCAAACGATACTCCACCTCACCCTACTGGGTTCACTCCAACCTATCAACATCATCAGACAGACAACTTTCAGCATGTTTCACTGCCAGTAAATATCCAGCACTATCCATTTCCAAATGTCTAGGAAATGATCCAGACATGAAAAATTGGGTACAACCCATCCGCAATGGCACCTGGCCACAACCAAGCTTTCTTTCCACAAGGAAAACTCGCTAATGAGCCAATCATCACACCTGATGTAAATGACCCAAAGGGGAATAGGCCTGTTACTAAACCAAGCAAAGACCCGTTGTCGAAAGATAAACTGAATTTTTTAGAGGACAGATTGCGCGCCATTGAAGGGTCAGATGTATATGGTACCATTGATGCCACCCAATTATGTTTGGTCCCAGATTAATCATCCCACACAAATTCAAACTACTTGAGTTTGAAAAATATGATGGCAGTACATGCTTGAGAGGTCACCTTATTATGTATTGCAAAAAGATGGATGTTTGTGCAAATGACGATAAGTTGTTGATTCATTTCTTTCAAGATAGCTTGATGGGGGCTGCATCTCGCTGGTATATCCAATTGGATAACCAACATATTCAGAGGTGGAAAGATTTAGCTGAGGCTATCTTAAGAGAATACAAGTACAACATAGACATGGCTCCTGATTTTCTGGATCTAGAAAAGGATGGAGAAAAATCCTACTGAAGGATTTAAAGAATATGCGCAAAGGCGGAGGGAATTAGCTGCTCAGGTACACCCCCTATAAGAAAAGGAGATGACTGTAGTATTTATCAACATCTTGAGATCTCCATTGTATGATAGGATAATTGGAAATACTTCAATAACATCTCTCACATTATAGTGATTGGTGAAAGGATTGAATATGAGGTAAAGAATTGAAGAATTTTAGATGTCGTATCAGATACATCATCCGCAAAAAAAGGGCCGTCGTTGAAGTGAAAAGAAGGAGATGTATGGATGATCAATTTTGGATACACATCACAAGCTGTGAACCCAAGGATGGGATTTCCAAAGTATACTGAAGGGCCCAAATCTGTGACATCATATGTGCAAATACCTCACAAATTTCATACAATTATCACTCTCAACAATCAGCATTTCAAAATGACCTGAGACCCGATTTCAGACCACCGACTCACCAGTAAAATGTTGGTCAGGCTGACCAACCTCTGAGGGGAAATAAAAATAATCAATGTTTTCTACAATATGATCCAATAGCCATGTCATATACAGGACTCTTACCATAATTGATACGAAATAATCAATTGGTGTCAATTCCTTATGACCTCTACAACCACCATACCCAAGGTGGTATGATCCGACTACTCCGCTGTGATTATCATGCTGGGGCAGTGGGACATTCGACTGAGGTCATTACAAATTTTATCACTTACAAGGTTTCAAGAGAAATACCATGGACGTACGAATATGAGGTCATTACAAGCAGTAAGAACAAAACTCAAGCGCTAAATCTGTCAGTCCCTTATCTCCCCATAATTAATATTTTGAGAGTAAGTGGGATGACAAGGAGTGGCAGATGCTAAACGCCAGTAGTTTTGAAAATGGATAAAAGTGATGAGTTTGAAAGGCAAAGGAAAGCGAAAGCCAAAGAAGGCGACAATGGTCATGAGTTCCAAGGAGAAATGCATGGCGATCAAGTGATAAACCCAAATATAATAAGAGGTACAGAGAAAGAAATAGCAGTGTCTGAAGAAGAAGAAGTATGTGAATTTTTTAAGCTCATTAAGCAAGGCGAGAGGTGATAGAACAACTTAATCGCTTACCTACTCGCATATATTTACTGTCACTCTTTTTGAATTCTGAACCACATCGCCAAGCATTATTGAAGGTTTTGAATCAAGCATATGTTTGTCATGACATTACGGTAGAGAAGTTGAGTGGAATTGTGGGAAATATTACAGCACCAAATTTTATTACTTTCACTGATGATGAAATCCCTACCGATGATACGGGACACACCAGAGCTCTACATATATCCGTGAAATGTAAGATATGTTGTTGCAAAAGTATTGATTGATAACGGCTCGTCTCTAAATGTAATGCAAATATCCACACTAGCAAAGCTCCATGTGGACGTGACACATATGCAACCGAGCATGATGATAGTAAGAGTATTAGACGGTACCCGAAGAGAAGTAGTCGGAGACATAGAGATACAAATTCGAATCGGGCCATGCCTATTCAATATTATTTTCTAAGTGATGAAAATAAATCCAGTATACAATTTTCTTTTAGGTCGACCATGGATTCACTCTGCCGGGGCAATATCATTTTTCTTACATCAGAAGCTGAAATTCATAATGGATCATAAACTCATTTCTATATATGAGGAAGAAGATTTATTGGTATACAAACCGGCTACCATGCCATACGTTAAGGCGGCAGAAGAAGCATTGGAGTGCTTATTTCAATCATTTGAGATTGCAAACACCACATTTTTTTGTGGTGGGAAACTCGCTCCAACATCAAGCCTATCAAAAGAATCTCAAATGGTCGTAAAGTTGATGATAAAAGGGAGATACACGCCAGTTCAAGGACTCGAGGGTTAGCATCAAGGCATAAATAAGTTAATCAAGTGGGTCAAGAATGAGCAAAGCTTTGGGCTTGAATATAGACCGACCAAGGATGATAGAAGGAGAGTGGAAGCTCAAAAGAAAGAAAAGAGGATTGCTAGGCTCGAAAATAGGAAATTCGATATGGAAATGGCGATCATACCCCATATTTCTGAATCCTTCAAAAGTGGGGGAATTTCATTTGAATAACTGGTTATAGTAGAGCAGTACGACCTTGAAGATGATATCGCCCAGCTTTCAATATTCGTAATCTTGGGAAAATCATCAAGTGCAAGTACAGAGAACTTAGTTTCTCGATACAATTTAGATCATGAGCTTAACAATTGGGACGTCACTGAGCTACCAGTGCTTCTTGAGAGTAATGTGTTCATGCCAAAATTCTAATGATTCTACCCAATGCCTTAAGAATTTCATTGTTATAGGTCAATGTTCACGTCTGTTTGATGTCATCTCTTTGAATGAAAGTTTAAAAACTTGTTTCATTTCCTTTTGCTAATGATAAATACAATTCCAATTCTTTTTGTTCTTCCCTTTATGTCTACTTTTTCCATTTCTGAATTGTTGTTCATACTCATGCATTGTTTATTTTCTTTTCTCGCCTTCCTTTCATCCAATAATCTAATTCAGGTTCGAGAATGGTGATTTTGAAAACAAGAGCATAAGCAATAACTTTAACAATCCCATTCTTAGCATAGAGTCAGATGAAAATGACAAGGATAATTTCAAACCATCTCTAAAAATTTTAAGAATTGTAGAAGAGGAAGATAAAATAACTCAATGATATTAAGAGTTAACGAAGATGTTAAATTTGAGATTGGATGGAGAGACGAAAGAAGTTCGAATCGGCACTTCTATGACAAGCCAAAGTCGTCGACAATTAATTGACTTACTCAAAGAGTATATTGACGTCTTTGCATGGTCTTACCAAGATATGCCAGGTCTAGACACTGATATCATGGTTCATCATTTGCCACTTATCCCCTAAAGTAAACCAGTGCGACAAAAGTTACAGAAAATGAAACCAGACATGCTGGTACAGATCAAATAAGAAGTTAAAAAGCAAGTAGATGCAGCTTTTCTAGAAGTAGCAAAATACCCTGAATGGGTAGCTAACATAGTCCCAGTGTCGAAGAAAAATGGGAAAGTAAGGGTGTGCGTTGATTATAGACTTAAATTGGGCAAGCCCCAAGAATAATTTTTTATTGCCCCATATCGATGTCTTAGTAGATAACATTGCAGGACATTCAACCTTCTCCTTCATGGATGATTTTTCGGGGTATAACCAAATCAAAATTGCTCCTGAAGACCGTGAAAAAAACACTTTTATAACTTTCTCGGGGTACATTTTGTTATAAGGTTATGCCATTTGGTCTAAAGAATGTAGGGGAGTCTTACCAACGAGCAATGGTAACACTGTTTCATGATATAATGCATAAAGAAATCGAAGTGTATATTGATGATATGATTGCAGGATCTCGTCAGGGGAAGATCACACTGTCACTCGCGTAAATTATTTGAATGGTTGAGAAAGTTCTACTTAAAGCTTAACCCGATAAAGTGTACATTCGCAGCATCTTCAGGGAAGCTACTTGGTTTTGTCGTTAGCAAAGAAGGAATAAATGTTGACCTTGACAATCGATCCATCATTGATATGCCACCACCTCAAACTCAAAAGAAAGTTAGAGGTTTCTTGGGGAGATTAAATTACATAGCTCGGTTCATCTCACAGCTAACCAACTTGTGAACCTATCTTTAAACTTCTCCCTAAAAGTGATACAGAAGGATGAAATGATGATTGCCAAATTACTTTTGAGAAGATCAAGCAATACTTGCAAAATCCGCCTATACTTGTTCCTCCAACTCTAGGGCGTCCACTAATTTTGTATCTTACAATAACAGGAAAATTCATGGGTTGCATACTTGGTCAACACAATGCCTCTGAAAGGAAACAACAAGCACTATATACTATTTAAGCAAAAGGTTCATAAGTTATGAGGCTAATTATTCGATGTTGGAGAAAATGTGTTGTGCATTAGCCTGGGTTGCTCATCGGCTTAGAATGTACATGTTATGCCACACCACTTAGTTAATTTCAAAATGAATCCAATCAAGTATATCTTTGAAAAAACATCACTTTCTGGGAGAATTGCTAAATGAAAAATGTTGCTCACAGAATATGGTATTGTCTATGTCACGAGAAAGTCAATAAAAGGAAGTGTACTTGCTGATTATCTGACAGATCAACCAGTGCAAGATTATCAACCTATGAAGTTTAATTTTCCTGATGAGAACATATCAGTCATATTAAAAAATGAAGGAGAATCTATGGATCTAGAATTGTGGACAATGTTATTTGATGGCGCATGTAATGATGTAGGACATGGAGTTGGGGCAATCCTCATATCTCCTGAGGGAAAGTTTTTCCCATTCATGGAAAAACTACGATTTGACTGTACAAACAATGTGGCAGAATATGAGACATGTTCGATGGGAATTCAAGTAGCTTCTGATATGAAGATAAGGAAGCTTCGACTGTACGGAGATTCGTTATTGGTGATACGACAAATAAATGGGGAATGAGAAGCTAGAGACTCCAAGCTGGTACCTTACAAGAAACATGTAACTTAGTTAAGCCAAACTTTTGAAGTGATCTCATTTGACCATATACCCAGAGAGAATAATCAAATTACAGATGCACTAACAACTCTAGAGTCCATGTTTGCCACAGACTTTAAGGAAAAAGTGCAACCCATACAAATTGTGAAGCGAGGTTTTCCTGCTCACTGTATGAGCATTGAAGAAGAGCCAGACACAAGACCATGGTATTATGACTTCAAGCGGTATATAAAGAACGATGAATATCCATCTAAAGCTTCTAAGAATGATAAACACACTATTAAAAGATTGTCTATGAGTTTCTTCTTAAATGGTGAAATACTCTACAAAAGAAACCATGATATGATGCTTTTAAGATGTGTTGATACAAGAAAAGCGAATCAAATCATAGAGGAAGTTCGCGAAGGAATTTGTGGTGTTCATGCTAATGGACATATGATGGCCAAACAAATCTTGAGAGCACGATATTATTGGTTAACTCTAGAATCTGATTGCATCAAGTACGCCAAGAAATGTCATAGATGTCAAATTTATACAGAAAAAATTCACATACCCGCATCCCCTTTACATGTCATAACTGCGCTTTAGCCGTTCTCTATGTGGGGCATAGACGCCATTAGTCCCATCACACCAAAAGCCTCTAACGGGCATTGTTTTATTTTGGTCTCTATAGATTATTTTACGAAATGGGTGAAGGTGAATTCTTATTCGAGTGTAACCAGAAGTGCGGTTGTTAAGTTCATTAAAAAAGATATAATTTTCCGATATGGTTTACCTGGAAGGATCATCACAGATAATGGAAAAAAATTTAAATAACAAGAGGATGAAAAAATTATGTGAGCAATTCAAAATTAAGCATCATAATTCATCTCCTTATCGTCCGAAAATGAACGGAGCAGTGGAAGCAGCCAATAAGAACATAAAAAGGATCATAGAGAAGATGAAGGAGGTTTATAAGGATTGACATGACATGCTCCCGTTTTCACTACATAGGTACCGAACATCAGTCTGAACATCAACTGGGACAACGCCATTCTCTTTGGTATATGGCATGGAAGCGGTCCTTCCGATGGCCTAGGTTCATGGACTCACAATGAAGTATCGAGTTTCAAGAAAATGATGCATCATCATTCATTGGTTTATGCCCTAGTATTCACCTTCACGTCGATGATGAAGAAAAATGAATAATTTCTCCATATTTTACTTCTTTTTTTGTACTTTAATTGCAATCCTCCAATCGTGTTTTAGCCTTCGTCATGTGCATACTTACTTTCTCGTGGTGACTTTTCAGATTTCACCTCGCGCTCAGACCGCTTTTCTTAGTTCTTATTCTTTTCTTTTTCTTTTTTTAATTAGCTTTCACCTAACCAAGTTTATACTTCTGAGTTATTTCAAGAGTAATTAATGATATCTTAGAATTGAGAGAAATAAGAAATAATGGAAATAACAAGAATATGAAGTATATGTATTTGTCAACTAAGAAAAGAAAAAATGCTCTTCATTGATGATGAATAATGTTTACAAACAAGGATTTGGAAAAATATATGGAATAAAAATTTCTCCAATATTTGAGACAGCTCTTTTTAAAAACATTTTTTTGCCCAACTTCATTTTTCCCATACTTAGAGCGGTCAAACGGAGTACTTCTTGATTGTATCAGAATTAAATCATCTTTATCCATGTTTGTTAGCATGAGAATTCCTCTAGAGAAATCCTTCTTGACAATGAAAGGTCTTTGGTAATTTGGGGTCCACTTCCCCCAATGATCCTTTTGATATGGAAGTATCTTTTTCAACACCAAAGCTCCTTCTCGAAAACATCGGGGACGCATTTTTTTTGTCATATGCGTGCATCATTTTTCTTTGATATAATTGTCCTCTACATAATGCAGTCAATCTTTTTTCCTCGATGAAATTCAGTTGCTCATAAGGATATGACGACATTAGTCAACATTAAAAAAAAACATCAAATAAATTCTTTATAAATGTTCAGAATCATGCATTCATGCACACAAAATCACTATTTTGCATTTGTAGTCAATAATTACAATGCATAGGCATGCATTATATTGATATGTTTTGATGCAATTCAAGTTCATGAATCATTTAAGGATATTCTTTTAAAATCCACACATGACTTTCCAACATTTAGAGCATGCATTAGTCTAGCTCTTATACCATATGAAATTTGTAAAAATCAGATCAAATATCATTTCAACATCTTCAGTTAAATCGAACCCGAATTGAGTCGAGGTCGAAGCCTGCGTCTATCCAGGTCTGTTTCCTTTCAAATAACTCGTTTAAATTGAATCCGACTTTATCATAGTCGATACCCGGTGTCAGCGCCTGGTCCATTTTAATTAATATGGTTAAATCGAACCCACATCAAGTCGAGGTTCAAGCCTGCATCTATCTAGGTCCACGTCATTTCTTTACCTTTGGTTAAATCGAACCCGACTTTGTCATGGTCGAAGCCCGGTGTCAGCACTTGGTCTATTTCAATTAATATGGTTAAATCAAACACGCCTTGAGTTGAGGTCGAAGCCTGCATCTATCCGGGTCCACATCCTTTCTTAGGTTAAATAGAACCTGACTTTGTCGAGGTTGAAGCCCGGTATCAGCGCCTGGTCCATTTCAATTAATGTAGTTAAATCGAACCCGAATTTAGTCGAGGTTGAAGCCTATGTCTATCCAGGTTCATTTCATAAGTTTCATCATTTCATAGAACCCGAATGAGTCAAGGTTTCTATTCTCCTTATCCATATAATCTTTTCTCGATCAAAATACTTATCTACACTTTTGTACACCATCTAAGTTTAGAAGCGTGAACAAAGGAAGACAGCTGTAGATATCGTATTTTGTCCAGTCCAATACTTTAAATATATAGATTTTATTTTTTGGCCCATATACTAGTCAAAGACTATGTGTATGCTTTGAAAAATGGCTCAATGCCTAAAAATAAGAAGAATTGTCCAAGGACTAAAAAATAAAAAGGGGACAAAATGACTAAAACTAAAAACTGAAGTCCTAAGTTTGTCTATAGATAGAGGGGAGGTCTTCATGTGAAAACGGGGATTGGAGAGTGAGAAAGAAAAGGGATTTTAGAGAGAGAAAGAGAGGTCTTGAGAAAATAGGGGACTTTTAAAAAAAATAGAGAAAGTGAGTTTTCATTTCTATTCATCCTCCATCTTCTCATATTGTTTTTATGAAGGTAGTTCAAATATTTTCCATTTTAGCTTACAATATATCTTGTTGATTATTATTCATCATCTCTCTTTTTCATACTCATGTATTTGATATTTCTTTGTTTCCTTTTCCATACATAAGTTGTTTGCTCATTCTTTATCATTTCTCCTTCTCTTGATCTTAAGTTTTATTTCCATGTATTGTTGATTTCTCTACAAGTTTGATAATGAGATATTTTTGTCATCAACTCTATTAATGAGGATGAGGATAAAGCTTTTGAGGGGTGTAAAATTAACTCAATGTAAATCAACCCTTTAATGTGTTGAAAGTGTACATTTGATGAAAAGATCTCCTATGGTAATTTCTCATACATAAAAATGCATAAAATAGAGAGTAAAACCTCTATACAAGATAATGTAAATATTTAAGCTTTGAATTTTTTTATGTTCTTACAAGTCTTTTCTTCTTTTCTTTTTAATTTTTGTTCATCATTTTTGTGACACGTGTGTTAACTAGTTACCATCCATGATCATTCCTAGCAATACAGAAAGAAAAAAAATGGTAATTAGTGAACTAAATAGTCCAATATAAAAATGGTATATTTATCTCCCAAACAAAAATTATTTATTTTTCTTTAGTGACACTTGTTTAAGTTAGTTATCATCCATGATCATTCTTTTGCTATTTGATGAGCATTGAGGGAAGAAATGAAAAATGGTAATTAATAGACTATGTAGTAAAAAATAGCATGCCCATACCTATTATGTATGAAATTAAGCATTTTGTTAATAGTATCATCAAAGTTTAGGATAATAAAAATGACCTGGTCTTGTTAAGGCCATACGGGTTGTAGGTTTCTGGGAATAGAAAATTTTGTTGATAGTATCATCAAAGTTTTTCTGGATATCTAAGATTTGAGAAAGAGAGTAAGGCTCAGTTTCTTCTTCTAGAGTAGGTGAATCATTTTAATTCATCATATTTATTTTGGCCTGATGATTCTGGTTGAGTGATTTTAAATCTTTCATCCTGTCAATATGAGTTGTCATAAAATTTTCATCCTTCTTACTAGATTTCATCTTAAAGTTGGTAACTTCAAGAGGTTGTTTTATGGTTATAGGTTGGAGATGAAGTGTTTTAGGTTTAGGAGTAACCTGACATTGATCATGAATATCTCAATCTGGTCCTCTATTCTGGTTAACTGATTTCCTACGAATTGGAGGAAAAGATTGGTATAATTATTCTGCTTGGTTAAAGATAAAATATCTTTAAATTTAACTTATTACTATTGAATGGGTTTTTTAGGTATTTCCGCAAAAGGGTTGATAACTAACAACTTAAGGTTATCATTACCTGGAGCAAGTTCTAGGGATAATGGTGGAGGATGAATAGATTGATAAGTCATGCCACTAGTAGTTATCCAACTTCTTTGGATTCTTGTTAACACGTTCAATTTATTTTATCATGTAAATACAGGTGGGGTGCAAACTCGCAATACCATTCATGGAAAGGTTTAAGATACTGATTTTTATTTAAATGATAATAATACTAGGTTTTTAAGGTTTGTAACTATTATGGAGTATGGGGTTTAAAATACCATGCCCTAAATTCCTGATATACGGGTTGCATAAAATACTGATTCAGCTGTTTTCTCACATCACTAGTTGGGCTATTAGGCCATCTATTTTCATAAACACCATGAGATATTTGATTTTCAGATATATGTATACCTCTTATATGGTCTTAAGGAGTATTCTGTTTGATAGATTCATTGGAAGAGCTATCTTGATAAACTGATTCTATAGGTTCAGATGTATTTGTCTAGAGGATTCTGGAAAATCTACATTATAAGGGGGAAAACTTCTGTAACTAGTCTTAGAAAGGGTTCTAGTTAAGGGTTTTTGAAATTTGAGGTATATGTTACCTCCTTGGGTTTGTATGTCATCTTCTATAGATTGCCTAATGATCGGTTTGGTAGGTACAACATTAGAGATTTACCAATTCTCTTGAAAAGTAACTTCTTCCCAAGGTATCATTCTACGGATAACTACTTGACTATTGAAAATGTTAGTATCAATAAGGACTGTGTGTCCGTGTTCACTTTGTTATCTATTGTAAGGATTTAAGGTTGACCGTTACTTAAGATGAATTCCGAATAATATGACAAAAGGAGCATATCCTAGTAGATACTCATAACCATGAGATTTAACTCTAAGTTCTAAGACTTTAGATAATTTACTGTCATTGAGAGCTATACTCAAATTCGGGTATATATTCAAATATACCAGTTCATGTGAAAGGCTAGTTTCAATGGCTCCCATAAGGGAAGCTTTCTAGTCAAGAAATCTACCACTCTTAGAGTGCACTGAATACTGGTGTTTTGACCAAGTAAGGTCAAAGGTTTAAATGCTATATATACAAGTTCTATATTCTTATATTTATACTTTTACATGAAAGGAAAAAGATAATGAATATTCAGTAAAAAAATTATATCATCATTATTTTGTAAAGGAATAGCATTATCAAAAGTTTTAATTATTTTCCAACTAGTAAAATCAAAAGTTCCAAGTTTCTGGTTTTACTTTGGGTATTCTCCATTTATCCAAAGCTTATTTTACATCCTGATAGGCAATTAGCTCAGTTGCTTCTAAGTTTGAAGCTACAATATTAGCTACGGTTGTGATAGAAGGAGAACTAATTTCAAACATGATTTATTGTGACAATGTATGCATAATTTAAAAGAAATATATACATTAATATGTCTAAAAATATCCGTGGCTGTAATACCAAAAGTCTTGGTGAGTCTAGTATAAAGAAGCGAGGCATCTTGAGATAAATGCGGATAAAAGTCTCTAATATAATTAAGACACCCTAAAAAATCTCTATAATTGAGTTTGTGCTTTATTTCATCTGAAAATTTAGAGGTAAATTCCATGCTTCTGTTAATAGGAATAATGGTTCCATTAGTAATGTTATGTCCAAGGAAATGGACTTTTGTTTGAAAAAAAATCATCTTAGAAGTAGAGATAACTAAACCATTTCTGATAATAACATGCTTGAATATATTTAAATGTTAAATATGCTGATCAAGAGAAAATGAGAAAATTAACACATCATCAATATAACAAATGAAAAATTATGTATAAGAATTAAAAATATCATTCATAATATGTTAGAATTCAGACGGCCATACTCAGGTCTAACTAACCTATAACTAGCACGTCTGTCAATGATTTAAATGGTTCAACGGTCCTAACGCAATCCCTACAATTTAGGTTAAGTGCTCCTACAGTCAGTACGAATCTACAAATATTAAAGGGCATATTAACATTTATATTAATTTTAAATTACTAGCTACAACTCTATATTATAAAAGTAATAACAAGAAATTTAAAAGATTTACAGTCAGAAGAAAGTAGGAGATATGTTGGCCATATGCAGGATGTGGGCAGGAGAAGTGTAGGAAGGAGAAGGACTATGCCAAAGCTTGAGATATTATTATTTTTTATAGAGGGAGAGAGGGGGGGGAGAGAGTACATAATTTAGAGAGAGAGAGAAGTATGCTAAATCCCAATGAAAATCGGATGCCCTCAACAATGGGTGAGGCTTCCCTTTTATACTACAAAAGTAAATAGTTACAGTAGGAAGACAGATAAGGTGGCGTGTCCGTAATCGTTGAAGTCGTTTATCTTTATCTTCTTTGCTTTTTCTGAGTGGGAATATACTTTATGAAAAGTAGATTTGTCATTTTCTGATAATGGGTATCTACTTTATAAAAGTCGATCTGCCTATATATGTTATCTTGTCCTGTAGTGTCATGTCGTGTTATGCTATCATAACCTTACTTTTGTTCAGTGGGAGACAAGGATGAGACTTTTCCTTTTCCCCTTTTGTCATGTTAAATTTTTTCTGATACCATTCATGTAAGAGAATCCAAAAAATCTGCAATAGTGGAATCTGCTGATTCTGGTTCCAAACTCTCGCCAGCCAAGATATTGAATTCGTTTTCATCTTGGTCAGATTCGGTTTTACTGCTTACTAATTTCATGGAAGAATCTTCCTGGTTGAGGGACTGAAGAAATTATTTTTTCATGTAGTCCATAGTTTTGATAATTAATTTTGTTTCAGTGATTTTAAGAAAATTCTTTTTTAGTTCTTTTTTAGTAGTAATAAATGGATTTTCTATTATAGAAGGAAGAGCCTTTGGCATAGCATTAAAGCAGGCCTGTGTGTGAGTTTGGATGGCCTTGATGAGTTCTGGTATATTTGGATTCATTCCCTTGTCCCCCCGCTTGATGTAGAACACTTTTTTTAGCCTGGGGATTTTATTCTGATAATCACATTTTAAATCCCCCTTCCAAATCCAGGAGATACTAAAACGGATGATAAAATAAAATATTGATTTGGATATAGAAATGCCCTTATTACTAGTAACAAATAATAGACTACTTGCCATACTTCAGTTAGTACTGATTCTGGTAGGGTGTCCAGTGTGATACCAAAATTTTCACAGTGTAATACCAAATTTGTCCCACCAAATGAGGAACTAGTTTCAGAGTTCAGTTCTGAGGACCTCTGGGCATATGTGGATGAATCAAGTATGGTAAAGTACTGGATTTTCAAAATAAAAAATATAGGTAAAGGAATCAAGGTAATCCCAATAACTATATTTAGTTCAGTATTGCGGATATCCAAAGTTCTAGTAGTATGCGAGTGCATGCCCCATTGATTTATGAGTATAATATTGTGGATTGTAGCCTTGCTGTAAGTCAGAGGGCTAGTATTTCTTTTAGAGTCATGGAGAGTATATTTAATCTCCATGGTTGCGGTGTCAAGCTCAATTGCTTTATATATGTAGCGGTACTGGTCAAAGTGAGTGGGAAATTGTTGAGTAGATAAATATCTCTTCTTCGTTTTCCATGGATCAGACATCCACTTTTCATCTGCTGTTTCTATGAAGAGAATTGTATCTTCTGTAATACTACTAAGAATGTACTGTCAGGCTAGTAGAAGTACATATTTAGCTGTTTGCCTAGAAGATGCTTCTGGTTTACTGTTTAAATGGGGAATTCTGTTGAGTACAAGTTGCCTCTGGCTCGGCCTCTGCTAGTCATGAACCCTACAAGTATTCACAGGTTAAGAAATTGGGTAAAGAATTCTGTTCACCTTCGATATATTCAATATCAAAATCAAATACAGATAAAATACTTTGCCAAGAAGCAAATATCTGTTTAGAGGCAAGGTTCTGTACATCTTTCTTAAACATCTGTTTTGCTGTAAGGCAATCAACTCTTACTAGAAAATGCTGGTTTTAAAGATCATCCTGGAATTTTAAAACACATTTTACTATAGATAAACATTCCTATTTAATAGTAGGGTATTTTAATGTTGGTCCTGTCCAAACTCCTGGGGTAAATCTTAAGAGTTCCTCCTTTTGACTGTTTGGATTAAATTGTTTAAGAATTCCACTATATCCCTGGTTAGAGGCATCTGGCTCTATAATCTTTTTCCAATTACGATTGGCTAGAGATAGAAAAATAACTGTTTGATTTTTGGTTTTAATACGTTGGACTGCAAGAGTATGTTCTGTAGAACAAGATATAAGGTTCTTGGTATGTCTGGTTTAAAGAAGCGAGGCATCTTGAGATAAATGTAGATAAAAATCTCTAGTGTAAGCAAGACTCCCTAAAAACCTCTATGATTGAGTTTTGTCTTCTATTTCATTTGGAAATTTAGAGGCAAATTTTATGCTTATGTTAATAGGAATAATGGTTCCATTAGTAATGTTATGTCCAAGGAAACGGGCTTCTGTTGAAAAAGTTTCATGTTAGAAGCAGAGAGAACTAAACCATTTCTAATAATAACATGCTTGAATATATTTAAATGTTTACTATGCTGATCAAGAGAAGATGAGAAAATTTACATATCATCAATATAACAAATGAAAAATTTTGTATAAGGGTTAAAAATATCATTCATAATATGCTGAAATTCAGACAACAATAGATGGGGCTAACTAACCTATAACTAACACGTCTGTCAACGATTTAAATGGGTTAACTGTCCTAACACAATCCATGCAACAAGGACCTTACCAAAATGTGTCTTGGGTGACGTCCCACTAGCTATAAGTTAAGTGCTCCCACAGTCAGTACGAATCTACAAATATTAAAGGGCATATTAACATTTATATTAATTTTAGATTACTACCAACATGATCTCATAAACTTATGGTTTTGGTGGTGGTGGTGGCCTTCCGGTCAATACAACTCTATACTCTAAAATTAATAACAAGGAATTTAAAAAACTTGCACTCAGAAGAAAGTAGGAGATATGTTGGTTATATACAGGATGTGGAGCAGGAGAAGTGCAGGAAGGAAAAGGACTAAGCCAAAGCTTGAAATACTATTATTCTTGAGAGAGAGTACATAATTTAGAGAGAGAGATAGTATGCTAATTGTAGATGAAAATCGGATGCCCTCAACAAAGGGTGAGGCTTCCCTTTTATACTACAAAAGTAAATAGTTACAGTAGGAAGACAGATAAGGTGGCGTGTCCGTAATCATTGAAGTCGTTTATCTATATCTTCTTTGCTTTTTCTGAGTGGGAATATACTTTATGAAAATTAGATTTGTCATTTTCTAATAATGGGTATCTACTTTATAAAAGTCGATCTTCCTATATATGTTATCTTGTCCTGTAGTGTCATGTCGTGTTATGCTGTCATAACCTTACTTTTTTAGTGGGAGTCAAGGATGAGACTTTTCCCCTTTTGTCATGTCCAATTTTTTCTGATATCATTCCTGTAACTGAATCCAAAAAATCTACAATAGTGGGATCTGCTGATTCTGGTTCCTGACTCTCTCCAGCCAAGATATTAAATTCATTTTCATCTTGGTCAGATTCAATTTTACTGTTTAATGATTTCGTGGAAGAATCTTCCTGGTTGATGGACTGAAGAAATTGTTCTTTCATGTAGTCTATAATTTTGATAATTAAATCTGTTTCAGTGATTTCATGAAACTTCTTTTTTAATTCTGGTTGAGCAGTAATAAATGGATTTTCTGTTATGGAAGGAAAAGCCTTTGGCATAGCATCAAAGAAGGCATGTGTGTGAGTTTGGATGGCCTTGATGAGTTATGGAATATTTGGATTCATTCCCTTGTCCCATCATTTGGTGTATAACACTCTTTTTAGCCTGGGAATTTTATTCTGAGAATCAAATTTTAAATCCAACTTCTAGATCCAGGAGATACTAAAACGGATGATAAAATGAATTATGGATTTGGACATACAAATGCCCTTATTTACTGCTAACAAAGAATAGGTTGCTTGCTATTCCTTAAATACGATTTGTACGGATTCTGGTAGGGTGTCCAGTGTGATACCAAAATTTTCACAGTGTGATACCGAATTTGTCCCACCAAACGAGGAACCAGTTTTGGAGTTCGGTTCTGAGGACCTCTGGACATATGCGGATGGACAAAGTATGGATGTGTACTTGATTTTCATAATAAAAAATATAGGTAAAAGAATCAATGTAATCTCAATAACTATATTTAGTTTCAATATTGTGGATATCTATAATTCTGGTAGTATGCGAGTGCATGCCCCATTGATTTATGGGCATAATATTGCGGATTGTCGCCTTGCTGTAAATTAGAGGGCTAGTATTTCTGTTAGGGTGTTGGAGAGTATGTTTAATCTACATGGCTACGGTTTCAAGCACAATTGCTTCATATATGTAGCGGTACTGGCCAAAGTGAGTGAGAAATTGCAGAGTAGATAAATATCTCTTCTTGAAGAGAATTGCCTCTTTTATAATATTGTTAAAAATGTACTTTTCTGGTAGTAGAAGTACATCTTCAGTTGTTTGGCTAGAAGATGCTTCTGCCTCGGCCTCTTTTGGTCATGAACCCTACAAGTATTCACGGGTTAAGAAATCGGGTAAAGAATTATGCCCACCTTTGATATATTCAATATCAAAATCAAATACGGATAAAATACTTTGCCAAGAAGTAAATATATGTTTAGAGGCATGGTTCTATACATCTTTCTTAAATATATGTTTTGGTGCAGAGCAATCCACACTTATTAGAAAATGTTGGTTTAAAGATCATCCTAGAATTTTAAAACACATTTTACTATATATAAACATTCTAGTCTAATAGTAGGGTATTTTAATGTTGGTCATTTCCAAACTTCTGAGGTAAATCCTAAGAGTTCCTCCTTTTGACTGTTTGGATTAAATTGTTTAAGAATTCCACCATATCCCTGTTTAGAGGCATTTGTCTTTACAATATTTTTGCAGTTTGGATTGGGTAAAAATAAACAAAATAACTATTTGCTTTTTGTTTTAATACGTTGGACTGCAAGAGTATATTCTGGATACCAAGGTACAGGGTTCTTGGTAAGTCTGGTATAAAGAAGCGAGGCATCTTGAGATAAATGTGGATAAAAGTCTCTAATATAATTAAGACTCCCTAAAAATCTCTGTAATTGAGGTTTTGTCTTTTATTTGATCTGGAAATTTAGAGGCAAATTTTATGCTCCTATTAATAGGAATAATGCTTCCATTAGTAATGTTATGTCCAAGGCTCCTGTTAATAGGTATTTCTGTTTAAAAAAGTTTCATCTTAGAAGCACAGAGAATTAAACCATTTCTCATAATAACATGCTTGAATATATTTAAATGTTTAATATCATGATCAAGAGAAGATGAGAAAATTAACACATCATCAATATAATAAATGATAAATTCCATATAAGGGTTAAAAATATCATTCATAATATGCTGGAATTCAAATATACCATTTTTTACACCAAATGGTAAAACATTCTATTCGTAATGGCTAAAGGGTACAGTAGAAGTAGTTTTATATCTATCTTTTTTAGTAATTTGTATTTGCAAAAATCTTGATTTAAGGTCAAACTTCAAAAATACTCTTGAATCATGTAGTCTATCGAGAAAATATTTTTTTATTCGATATGGGAGATCTAATCCATTATAAGAAATCATTAAGAGGTTTATAGTTAATTACTAATTGAGGGTTTTTATTCTGAAGTTTTGCCACTAGATAATTATTGTTTAATATTATGTAGATCTTGGAAAATAATCTGGTTGGCAGTTTGTAACTATTTTATTTCATTCTTAAGAATGTTAACCTCCAATTTTAAATCTGGAATGGTTACTAGTTTCTCTATCATAGGGGTTTTCTCAATACGTTTCATAACTTCTCGCATACTGTAGTTTTCTGTCGAGAGGAGAACTTCGTGTTTAGGGTGATTATGATAACAAAGTTCAAGAAATTTAAATTTCATTTTGGGATCAATTATTTGGTTAGCTAAATTAAGCATAGGTTGTTGAGTATCAGTTAAAACATTAAGGCTAGGTTTTCCAAGATCAAGACCATTCATCTCAATAATAGCCTTCCAGTAATTGGCTTTAGTTAACATGTTCCAGGTTTTGAAAGAATAGCAAGGTTCAAGATTTTCAAAAAAAGAAGATTCAGAAGAGGAATAAATCTCAGCTAAATCATTATCTGAACTAGATTCTGAGGTACTATCTTTATTAGAGAGAGTTTAAAATCTTTTATTCAGTCTCCTCATCTAAAGACATCTCATTAAGATTTTTCTTTAGCTTAGATTTACATCTATTAGCGTGATGTCATGTCATTCCACATTTGTAATATTTTATTTGGGATTTATCTATTTTAGGATATGATGTTCATTTACCGATTTTCCTTCTACTTTTTCTTGATAAGTAGAAGAAGGTATTCTTCTGGAAGAGTAATTTTTATGAGACTTTATTTTTTTTAAGTCTTAGGATTTCTGGAAGTAAAAGGGTGCTGGATTTTCGTGTCATAAGCAAAGTGATCACAAAATTCTGCTAATTCTTTTCTGTTGGTTAGATTCTGGTGTTTTATCATCTGTTGTAACTTCATGTCATTGCATAAGGATAATCCTTCTTCAGTGACAATTCCAATTAGATGACCATAAGAATACTATTCATAACGGATATCCATTTGATCATGTCTATCTCTTAATTTCTATCTAACCTTTTTGGCAAAGAGGCTAAGAAGTCCATCAATGAACTTTGCCTTCCAGTGTTCATTGTTAGCGTCAAATCTCTGCATATTTTTCATCAGGAAAACATCTTTATGGCACCTAAAATGGGTTAAAGATGGACATCTAAGGTTCTGTAAGAGTTCTCTATGTCTATCGGTGTTAATAATTCTTGGTCCTACAAAATGATGAATAATAGCTTAAGCTAAGGTATAGCAAGCATCTTCCGTTTTAGTCTTAGTCCTAGTGAGAGGATCAACATTAATCTTAAAGGAATGTAGGACTTTAGTACGCTAGGTTTCAATAAGAAAATTAACCCACCATCCTTCAAGAATTCATGTAAAACCATTAACCAAAAATCTACAGATTTTATGGTCAGTGTTATCATACTGTTTACAAACTAAAGCATACATAATCATATGATGTATGGTTTCAAATATTTGATATTCTGTTTTACCATCTATGTTCCATTCGTAGATGATTTTACTGTGATAAGATTTCTGGGTATAAAGGAAATCTTCTTCATACAGGATATTCTTAGGAGTAAGTCTAGGATAATAATAACGACCTAGTCTTGTTAAGGCCATACGAGTTGTAGATTTTTGGGAATAGGAAATTTTGTTGATAGTATCATCAAAGTTTTTCTTGATATATAAGATTTGGGAAAGAGAGTAAGGCTCAGTTTCTTCTTCTGGAGTAGATGAATCATTTTGATTCATCATACTAATTTGGCCTGATGATTCTGGTTAAGTGATTTTTAAATCTTTCATCCTGTCAATAAGAGTTGTCATAAACTCTTCATCTTTCTTACTGTATTTCATCTTAAAGTTGGTAACTTCAAGAGGTGGATTTATAGTTACAGGTTGGAGATCAAGTGTTTTAAGTTTGGGAGTAACCTGACATTGATCATGAATATTCTCAATCTAGTCATCTATTCAGGTTCACTGATTTCCTATGATTTGGATGAAAAGATTGGTATAATTATTCATCTATTTAACTTTTACTGATTCCTGTTGAATGGGTTTTTCAGGTAGTTCCACATAAGGGTTGATAACTAACGGTTTAAGGTTATCATTACCCGGAGCAAGCTCTAGGGATAATGGTGGAGGTTGAATAGATTGATAAGTCCTATCACTAGTGGTTATTCAACTTCTTTGGATTCATGTGAACACATTCATTGCAATACCATTGAGGGAAAGGTTTAAGATATTGATTTTTATTTAAATGGTAATAATACTCATTTTTAAGGTTTGTAATTGTTATGGAGTATGGGTTTTAAAATATCATGCTCTAAATTCCTGATATATGGGTTGCATAAAATCCTGCTTAAGCTGTTTTCTCAAATCACTATTTGGAGAAAAATCCATTAAATATTAAAATTCATATCACTAGCAGTTGGGCTATTAAACACCATATAAATACTTTGTCTCCAGTTTCATTAATTGGGATGACAATAAGATATATCTCATTGTCAATTTCTGAGGTTTCTAAAGAAAATAAAGTTATAGACACAATATTTAAAAAAATAAAAAAAATACCTCAAGAGAAAAAGTGAAAGAAGATAAGAACAGTAGACAAACACTTATATTTTCTTCTTTATGTTCTAATTTCTATCTATTTCTTCTTCTCTTATGATTCTGGTTTTTTCTAAAAAAAATTCAATCACTCTCTTATCCCTCTCTTCTTTCTCAGTCTCTTTCTTTGTCTATCTTTCGCTCTTTCTTTCTCTCTTTTCTTTTTAGGAACTTCCCTTACTCTTTTTCTCTCTTATTTTTCTCTCTTTCTTTCTCTCTTCCTACTTTTCTCTCAGTTCTTCTCCCTATGAAAATTTCATTCCCTTTTATAAGAAAAATTAGGGTTTCACCTTGGACATTTCCACATTTCTTGGATTTCGGGTATTGTCTTAGGCTAGCATCAGGGCTAACAATCAAAATGGGTGCATAACAAAATATTGGGCCAATATTTATACGAAAAAAATTGCACTTGCATTTTTG
The DNA here is from genome assembly GCA_003255025.1 of Datisca glomerata. Lineage (NCBI taxonomy): Eukaryota > Viridiplantae > Streptophyta > Magnoliopsida > Cucurbitales > Datiscaceae > Datisca > Datisca glomerata. Next base: position 1,785,234 of record QANY01004580.1, read on the forward strand.
TAGAAAAATACTCAAGATAGAAATTACTTACACTATTAATATTAAATGTTTTAAATTGAGAATAAGAGCTTTGGCCTAGATTTCTTTAAGGTAACTTAAACTACTACATTAAAAGCTTCAAATTGAGGATGAGAGCTTTGACCTAGATTTTTTAAGGTGACATTACAAGCTTTGATGTAGATTTTGGATATCTTAAATTTTTATATTGCTAAAGAGTCGGCTTATAATGTAATCCCATCAAATTGAATGATGCATTAACATCATACATGAAGAAGTATAAAATCAGTAAGATAAAAGAAGTAGTCGGTGAAGAGAGAATATCCAGAAGGGAAAGAAGAAGAAGATGAACAAGAAAGCTTTGAGAGAGAAGGATTTTCTCATTATTGAATAATACTTTTCACAGTAGTTAAATAGCTAACCTTTACAAGATAACTAACTGATAATAGTTGAGCTAACAATATGGTTTAGAATAAACTACTACTTAACTATCTATTCTACAAGTGGACTAATTATTACAATTTTTCATGCTTATTAGACTTGTCAGCCCCCCTCAAATTGATGCCACGAGTGAGGGACATCAGTTTTTCTTTTAAGAAAGAAAAGTTGGTGTAATGAGAGCCTTCGTGAACAATTCAGCAAGTTGAAACTCAGATTGCACATGTTTGACAGCCAAGTCCTTTCTAATAACTATTTCTTTAACAAAATCATAGACAATTTCTACAAGCTTATTGCTAGCATGAAAAATAGGATTAGAGGCAAGGGCAATGGCTGAAGTTTTATCACACCAAAGAGTGGGAGGATAAAGTAAGTAAATGTGAAGATCACAAAGAAGCTTCTTAACCATGACAGTTCAACAATAGTGTTGGCAAGAGCCTTGTATTCTGCCTTAGTAGAGGATATTGCAATTTTTTGTTGCTTCTTGGCACTCCAGAAAAATGGGTTAGAACTAAGAAATTCTATGAAGCCTATTGTAGAATGCCTATCAGAGGGATCTCTGCCCAATCTACAACACTAAATGCAATAGAGATGAAGGTTGTCAGGTTTAAACACTATATGATTCAGTATGCCTAAGATATAACTCCAAATTCTCTATATAGCAGAAAAGTGTGTTATTGTTGTAGCCTACATCTATTCACATACTCTATTAAAAGAATATATAATATCTAGCCTAGTAAATGTGAGATATTGTAAAGCACCCACAATACTCCTAAAAGATGTTATACCAAACACTAGAGTACCGTTGTTGCTGTAAAGAGAAGACTTAGTGGAGCAGGGTGAGTTACAAGCTTAGCTTCAGAAATACCAGCCTTAAGTAGCAGATCATTGGCATACTTTAATTGATTGACAAAAATACCAGAAGGAGAATACTGAATTTCTAATCCCAAGAAGTAGTTTAAGGGGCCAAGATCAACCATTTCAAACTCTTGTTGAAGAGTGATGATCAAATGCTATATATGAAGAATATTTTCATGTTAGAATAATATCATCCACATAAAGAAGAATATATGTAACAAAGTTGTCAACCTTCCTTACAAATAAAGACGAGTCTACATGAGAGTTGTGGAAGTCTTATGCTATAAGGTGAGATGTAAGCCTGTCAAACCAGGCTCTTGGGGCGTGTTCTAAGCCATAGAGAGACTTATGGAGTTTTTAAACATGATTGGGAAGGAGTGGATTGATAAAACCAAGAGGATGGTCCATATATACCTCTTCTTTAAGAAATCCATGAAGAAATGCATTCTTCACATCTAGTTTCCTTTAGAACCGCCCAAATTGAGATGCTAAACATAGTGGGCTTCTTAATGACTGGACTAAAGGTTTGATCATAGTCTAGTATTGATTCTTGGTGAAAATCCTTGGCAACAAGCTTAGCCTTGTGCCTTACAATATTGCCATCTAAATGGTACTTTAACCTATATACCCACTTGCATCCAACTAATTTTTACAAGATGGTAGGGGAACCAAAGACCAAGTTTACTGGGATTGTAAAGCCTCGTATTCTTCAGTCATAGCATTAATCCAAGATGGATTTTTGGAAGTAGAAGAAAAGAATGCAGGTTCAAGTGTGGGAGATAAGGGAGAAGAAGAAGCTAGAAAGGCTTTCTTTTTGGAGATACCTATTTTAGCTCTAGTTTTCATAGGACGATTGTTAAGGTCCTAATAAAGATAGGTGACTGAGAAGAAGTATTGGTTGAATTAGTGACATAGTGTTGAATAGGTAAGTCAACATATAGAGAAGAAGAGATATCTGGAGGTGATATGGGTGGTGTGGGTGAAACAGAAGATGAACAGGTTGAAGCGGTTTGAACCGAAGAAGACTGAGAAGTAGATTCAGAATGTGAATGAGTCAAGTTTTTGTGTGTGGGTAATAGAGAGTGAAAAAAAGAAGTGAAGTCATAAGACAATGTAGATTATACAGATGTAGTATGGTCATAAGTATGCTTGCTTTGTAAAAGTGAAAGGAAAACTAATTTCATCAAACACCACGTGCCTAAAGACATAAGTTTTCTCAGTTAAATGATTATAGTATAAGTATCCTTTATATTCAAGTGCATAACCTAAGAAGATGCACTAAGTTGTTTTAGGATGTAATTTGTTAGAGTTATAGGGTTTTCGAAGAGAGTGGCATGCACACCGAAAGGTTTTAAGCTGTGCATAATCTAGAATATGACCAAACAATAGTTCAAATGGGAGAAACATCATTGGTGGTGGGAGAAATCAATCTATTTATATGAAAACAGCTGCTGAGAATCCATGAATTTAGAATTTTAAAAGGAGATAAGCTTTGTGCAACATAGCTAAGGCAGTTTCCAATATGTGCTTGTGTTTCCTCTCTACAGTCCCATTTTACTCGGGATTGTAAGGGCAGTTTTTTTTTGGTGAAAGATCGCATGCATTTGAAGGAAATTATTGAATAATTCACTAAAGTATTCCCCACCCCCATCACTTGTTAGGGTTTTGATTTTTGCAGAGATTAAGTTTTCTACATATGGCTTAAATTTCTGAAAAAATGGAAGAAACTTCAGACTTTTGTACAAAAGAGAATATCCAAGTATATCTAGAGAGATTATCAATGAATGACCTATAATACTTGTATCCATATAAAGCAACAGTGGGTGATAGACCCCAGACATCACTATGAATTGATTCTAAGGGAGAAGCAAAAATAATTTTAAACTTGTGTAAAAGACAACTTTGTCATTTTACTAGTATGGCAACTTTGACATACACAAGAATAGGGTGAATATGATTTATTTAGTAATTGAGATATTACAGTATTGGAGGCATGTCCAAGTCTGTCATACCATGTAGTGTTAGAAACTTTATTACAAAAATAAGCTACTAATGATGTAGGTGAGGATTTAGCAATTATACATGGAATGGGGTACAGTCCATTCTTACTGAGCCCCTGGTAAAGTGTTTGGCCTGATGCTTTACCCTGAGAGGCTGTTTGGTATGGGTTAAGTTAGGGGCCATGAAGAGCATCTTGAAGCCTTTTATTCTGCAGCAAGGAAGGAAGCTTTCGAGAACAGTGTGTCTGCAATAGATGCGCATCAAGGGAATTTTATGGATCAAAATAAAATGGTTTTATGGACTGATGCGGCTTGGAGAGGTGGTTCAAGAGGTTTGAGTTTCATTATTACTGATAATGCTGACCTAATTCACAGGATGGGTTGCCAAAGCATAGCTAATTGCAGGCATGCCTTTTGGCAGAAGCTTATGCAATTTTATGGGGCCTCAACAATGGTGGTTCTAGAGCAGGGGAAGATATCGAAGTTCGATGTGATTCACTTGAGGTGGTTCACGTTCTATCTATAGCCACCAACAAGGAAATGGGAAGTGATTCAATTATTTCTGAGATTTTGCACTTATTGAGTTATTTAAGATTTCTTTTAAGCATGTTTCTAGAGATTTAAATGTCTTAACGGTACTTGTTCATTATAGTCAGATGGCCTTCCCTTGTAGCTATCTCAGAGTTTGTAATCTCAAAACTTATATTTCTCATATTGATAAGTCTTTGATTTTGACAAAAAAAAGTCTTAACGTGTGTAAATGCACTGCAAAATTTAATAAAATTTACCTTTTAACATTCCAAAAATAATAATCTTTTTGATTATGTCACATTTGGGTATACATCAGTTCATTTTAGTTAACACTTAAAAACGGTTACTTTATCAGTTTTCCTACACTTCAAGGAAAAAAACTGCATTATAATTTAAAACATCAATTATTCTCAATAGCCATATCTAATAGTCGACAATCTTCAATTCACAAATTAATATTCATGCTTTTAATCACTAGCTGGCTGAATATTTGATTGTTAGACAGCAAAATCACACGTTGTAAAAACACCTCAAGCCTTTATATTTAATATGTTTTACGCAATTGAGGACGAATTCAGCTGCATGAATAAAACTCACGTTCCAGAGAACAGATTTTTTAAACAAATTAAGAAACTTCAGTGGCAGAATGCAATAATCGGCTAGTGTCGATTAATCTTCTAATCAAATAGAATCTGTAGGCTAATGATAAAGAAGAAAGTGGAGTTTGAAGCCTATTACTTATACATTAGATAAATCTAATTCAGTTGGTTCAATTGAAGCATGACAGCGGGCTGTGATCTTTAATTGAAGAAAAGTTTTCAAAACATACAAAGAGTTCTAGGCGACAAGCCAGTAGAGGTTGTCTTCAATTTTTCAATTTGGCCCTTTAAAACTCATAATTAACGAAAAGGAAAAAGATTCCCAACAAATTGAGAATTCGAAAAAAAACAATTAAAATAATTTCCATTTGCCGATCTAATTTGAAATTAAAATTTTTTGAGACCCGTAAACATACAACGACAATTTTTATATATTCAAAACATGATTTCTATAAGAAACCCTAAACTTTCCTCTCACAAAAATTGTTATGTTTAAATTGATGAGAGAATCTAATAGAAACCATCAATTTAAATTATTGTGCTTGCCTAAGAATGGTTTTGTCGTTTGAGATCTTCAACTTCTCTGCTAGAAAAAATTCTATAGAGTATTATTCACTCTGACGACTATGAATAATCGATGAGATACTGCAAAATATAATATATATATATATATATATATATATATATATATATATATCATAGTCTTATAGGGGATGACTCCTCTTCAATTAAAATACTTAATCCTCTCTTCCCAACATAGAAAATTACATATTAACAACTGAGATTAATTCTCATAAGTTGGAAACCAAAATCCAACGGTATTATATATTCAATTAGATCACATAATTGATATATACAATCTAATCCATCAAATAATGATAATTACATTGCAATCCCAACTAAAAGAAAAGTATATGACCACAAAATAATAAATTTTATTTTCAGCAAAAAAACAATTTCTCACACAGATATATCAATTTTTGGACAAAAATTGTGCTACTGGAATGACTCAATTGACTTAGTTAGCTATAACCGTTTGGAAAATAAATTATTGTCCATTTTATTTAGCCATATTAACCATTACATTTTATCAGACGGTTTGGATCAGGCAAGATCATATCCTATTTAATTGAATTGTAGATGATCCCAATCCTTTGAGTTATGAGTGTGAATAGGTTATATGTTATTATTAATGGAAAACAGACGAACTAGGAGGAAAAATCAATTAAGTTTGAATGCCCTTTTATTTGTGCTCACACACTGCATTTTAGTTAAAACGTGGGCAGCTTGGGGGCAAGTAACAAAGTTTGTTAGTTCTGATAAGATAATGCACGAAACTGGGGATAAAAGAGATAAGCACGAAATTAGTGCTGATAAAGTATAATTATCTTTTGCAGATAATCCAGATAATTCAGGAGATATTTATTTAGCTTTGACAAATTCAAAACTCCAAGTCTTCCTCTCCAAGTAATAATAAAAAAAAATTTATCCAAAAAATAATTCTTTGACCCGGACCGGACCGAACTGAACCGAGCCAAGCCGGCCGGCCGGATGGACGTGAAAGACTTAGGTCAAGTAGATGTTATTCTTGGAATTCAAGTAAAGCGAACTGAAAATGAATATATCCTTACTCAGTCTCATTATATAGAAAATATTTTGTACAATTTTGGGCAATATGAAAGCAAACCTGCAGCAACTCCGTTCGACCCAAACTGTAAGTGGAGGAAGAATAATGAAGTTGGAGTATCTCAATTGGAGTACTCACAAATAATTGGGAGTTTAATGTATATCATGCATTGCACCAGGCCTGATATAGCCTATTCAGTAGGAAGGTTGGCAAGATATACGAGTAATCCTGGACGTGATCAGTGGAGTGCATTAATAAGAGTACTAATGTACTTAAAATTTACTATGAAGTATGGACAGCACTACTCAATCTATCCACCGGTGTTAGAAAGATTTAGTGATGTTAACTGGATATCAGACAGTTTAGATACTAAATCTACTAGTGGATATATTTTTACCCTAGGTGGTGGAGCTATCTCATGAAGGTCTACTAAGTAGACTTGTATAACTCGTTCAACTATGGAATCAGAATTCATAGTTTTGGACAAGGCTTGTGAAGAAGCAGAATGGCTCAGGAATTTCTTGGAAGATATTCCGGTATGGCCAAAACTAGTGTCAGAAATATGTGTCCACTATGACAATATGGCTACAACCTTTATAGCAAAAAATAATGTGTATAATGGTAAGTCTGCATATCAGACGAAGACATAATACCATTAAACAGTTGCTGTCCAATGGGGTGATTTCCTTAGACTTTATAAGGTCAAAGGAGAATCTTGCTGACCCTCTGACCAAAGATTTCTCAAGGGAACAAATCAAATAAACATTGAGGGGAATGGGCTTAAAGCCTATTCAATGAATCATTTAGGTGTGAACCTAACCTAGTTGACTAGAGATCCTAAGATCTAAGTTCAATAGGTAAACCCGCAGGAATGGTTCACGTAACACACAAAGAAACTTTGTTTCTTCCCATTCCTATGATGTAATGAAAGTGTGTTGTCTGTCGACGATAAAAGAGTATACTTAGTATTTAATGACGTTGATATCTTGCTTAGAAGAGGAGTATAGACATAATACTCTTAATCATCGTCACCTATGTGAGAGTAGAAGTGGGGTCGTTTCTATGAGAGATCTAAATGGCTTAACCTCTCTAAAGCTCTCATGAACGCGGGATATGTTTAGGACCAAAATGAACAAAATCATGTGAACTCATATGTATTAAGATGAGATATATGTGAAATTTTTTTGTCTCGGTTTATCTCAGAGGAAGTTCAATTCAAGAACGTAGTTCACTGTTCTTCAGAATAAATCCGATAAATTCTCACTACAGAAGGTTAAAGTCCAAAAGACACATCTCCTGATTCATATCTCATCCACTCTCTCTCATGTTGTTGTCTAGCTAGGACACATTTCATTCATGTGGGGGATTGTTAGAGATAATAAAGGAAAGAGAAGTCAAAAGAAAGAAATAAAAGAAAAAGTATGAATGAAAGTGTGTGATGTGAAATTAAGTAGGATTTAGTCCCACATTGAAAACTTAAGGAAAAGATGTTGGGTTTATAAACCCAACTCTCATGCCTTGGGGTTAGCCCCAAGGGGAACCCCACATTTTATGGGGAAGGGAGGACCTAGATGGCAGATGGTCCTCCCCTTGCGCGCGCGCCGGCAGGCTCGGCTCGGTCTGGTCCGGATCAAAGAATTATTTTTTGGATAAAATTAGAAAGGCTTAGAGCTTTGAATTTGTCAATGATAAATAAATATCTCCTGGATTATCTGGATTATCTACAGAAGATAATTAGACTTTATCAGCACTAATTTCGTGCTTATCTCCTTTATCCACAATTTCGTGCTTATCTCCTTTATCCACAATTTCGTGCATTATCTTATCAAAACTAACAAATTTTGTTACTTGCTCCCCAAACTACCCATGTTTTAAATAAAAGGCAGTGTGTGAGCACAAAAAAAAGATAATTCGGTTTTAACCTTCATCGGAGACTTCGTTTTTGTCACAATAAAAAAATCTGGTTTTCATCACGATCATCACGTATCTGCATATTGAGAGAGAGACAGAGATACAGAGAGTTTGGAGAGAGTCGGAGTTATTGGTTACTATACTCAGACTTAGATCGTTGTATCTTGCAGAGACGTTTCGTCGTAGTCTCCAAGCACCCTGTGGAGGACGATTATTGTCTTTAGGACATTACTTTTGAGCAATCCTCGATCTTCATTTATTTCTGCTTTAATTATTAGATTTTCAATTGTATTTAATTTCTCAGTTTATTTGTGAATTTCGGTCTAAGAATTTTAATTATTTTTGTTGTAATCATCTCTATTGCATTTAAATTGTATTCGTTCCAATATCATTGTACTGTTGGTGTATGAAAGCATCTTGTTTCATTACTACTTATATTTAAGTTGTATTCGTTCCAATTTTATGTGTAAGATTCTTTATCCTTCATGTACTTATATATTTAGTGATATCTCTCAATTTAGAATGTCGATATCAATATACTCATTACTTTTGATAACCAAAACCAAATCTCTTTTTCTTACTCGGTATTAGAGCTCGTTTTCGGCCGGCAATAATTCTAATCTGAGTGACCACCACCTTTGACACAAATGAAAACAATCTTACTCATGTTGTAGCGACAAAAAAACCCTACTTTTATCCTGAATCCTCCATCTCAAAACACACCATCATCAAGCAATGTAACTGCTCCCGACTCTGTCTTCCCTCACTACCATCTCTACCTAACAAGCTTCCTACTAATATGGTCACCATTTCAATTTGGCTTGATCGTTCAAATTATATTTTTTAAAAATCATAAATACTCTTTATAGTGAGAGCATATGACTTGGAATAATATATGTATGGTCTAGTTCCTATTCTAGAGGAGTTCATACAAAATCACAGTTACAAACCTGCAACAACGGAACAATAGATAGGACAAACTGAAGCTCCTATCATCATCAGTCCTGCTTTCATAGGCTAGAGAACTTACCAGCATTTTAATTATAGACAATTAAGAAATGAAATAAAGTATTAATGATTTAAATTTTAAAATGAAATTTTCCTTTCGTTGGACCTTATCACAAGAACAAGTTTATCTTTCATAGCATTAAGTGTGTGTTTCTTGGTTACAGTAGCTCTCACAAAGAGTACAAAAGTGTCACAGTCGATGAACAAGAATTTCCTTACACTGATCTCACTACACCACTTGACCAATTACTGAGTCATGTAGAATTATTCATAATATAATGTACAAAAAATTGTCCACAAGCAATACATTGGTAGAAGTGAACTACCTTTCTTAAACCAAAAATTGGTAAAAAACTGGAATGAAGACTACAAGTATTGAATATCAAAGCAAAATACATTACTGTCATGTAAATAAATTTATGCCCGCACTAAGTTGGAGATGAAGTTTCAAGAAATTGATGGGACGAAAAAATTTGTCGACGTCATTCGTTGCATGAAGAAGAATGCGACGATCTGCCAACCAATGTTTTCTCCATGGTCGATCGACATTCAACAACAATAAACGTATTCAAAACACTATGTGTCTTGCGCAACTCGACCTTATATGCATTTTGTCCAATAAGCTGAGATATTTTAATGGACCATCAACTTTTGGATGGAGTTTAGGATTCTTGCATTGCAGAACTGATCCTTTCGAAGATTGACCTAGAATAAGGCACCTTCTTCATTTTGACATGATTTCTATGCTTGTAGGTACTCTTCATGTACTTCTCGTTCTTTTTATCAATCTTGTTGTGAACTTTCTCAAGGAATGTTTTAATGAATATTGATCTTCCATCAACATCTCCACGAAAATGAAGAGTTGTTGGAAATTGAGTGAAGTCCAAAGGACTATAGGATTTTTCATCATAAACTACGTCAAATAGGCTACAACTTGTAGTTTGGCAAGTTGAGCGATAGTATGCAAACTAGATCTGAGCCAAAATAAGATCTTACTGGCATATATTCTTTATCACATGACTTCATAAAATATTTCTCAAACTTTGAACGAAAACTTCAGTCTGACCATCAATTTGGGATGATAAGAAAAACTAAAATGAAGATTAGTCCTCAATTTTCTCCAAAGAGTGCGTAAAAAATGACTCGAAAATTTTGAGTATTGATTAAAACCTTCATATATGATCTCTTGAAAGCATAATTCTGCAATTTGAGAACGTTAAGAGGGTTTGTTACAAGGAACAAAAATGTGTCACTTTGTAGAAACATTTGACGAAGGACATGTTTGAGTCTTTGTCTCTTTTAGCTATGGGCAAACCAACTACAAAATCTAAACTAACAGCCTCCACGAAGCATTGGGAATTGGAGGTGGAGTATATAAGGCACTACTTTTATTGTCTCTTCAAGAAACTCAAGCCACATAGAATGATGCCTACTAATGTTTGGCTAACTATTGATATATATTAAAGCTTTATGATCAGAGTAGAGAACAAATGGCTTTTAGATTAAATATTTACTGTAGTGACTTAAAGCTCAATAAATTGCATAAAACTCATTGTCATAAGTGGAGTAGTTCTTTCGAGACCCATCGAACTTCTCACTAAAGAAAGCAATTGATTTACCTTCTTGGCTAAGAACAACATCAATTCCCTTGTTGGAAGCATCACATTCAACTTCAAACACTTATCCAAAGTTTGGAAGAGTTAATACGATAGCTTTATTTACTATTCTCATAATCAGTTCAATGCTCATTCCTGCCTCACCATCTCCTTTTTAAACTAATACTGATCAGAGTCACAATTGAACTAAAGCCTTCAATAAACTGGTGATAAAAGGAGCCAAGACTGTGAAAGCTATATATGTCATGTACCATTTTTATGCATTGGCCAATTTAAGATAGCCTCCCCATGCTAGGATCCATCATCACTCCATCTTTAGAAACAATACAACCCAATAAAATGAGGTTATTAGTTAAAAGCATGCATTTCTTCAAGTTACAAAATAACATTTGGTCTAGTGAAGTGTTGAAAACATCACAAAGATGTTGCAAATGCTACTTCTCATTACGACTACAAACAAGAATGTCATCAAAGTACACGACAACAAAATTCCCGTTGAAATGTTTAAACATATAATTCATCATGAGGCGCATAAAACTGGTAGTAACATTATAGACGCCAAATTTCTTTACCATCCATTCAAAGAGAGCATCTCTCATTTTGATAGTTATTTTCCATCCATCTCAAGGACGCATACGTATCTGGTGATGGCAACTACAAATATCAATCTTGAAAAATATAGTGCCTCACCATGAAGTTGGTCGAGCGGATCATCAAGACAAGGAATGGCGAATTGATAGTCCACAGTGATCTTATTCACAATTATACTTTCCACAAACATTCACTAAGTTCCGTCATTTTTAGGAACAAGGAGAACTGATACAACACAAGGAATTATGCTTCCCCTTCTTTTGCCAAAAGCTCATATAGTTGAATTTATAATTCTTCACGCCCCTTCAGGCTCATTCTATAGGCACATTTATCGGCCAAAACGACACCTCATACAACTTCGCAAAGATGTTGCAAATACTACTTCTCATTACGACTACAAACAAGAATGTCATCAAAGTACACGACAACAAAAGTCCCGTTGAAATGTTTAAACATATAATTCATCATGAGGTGCATAAAAGTGCTAGCAACATTATAGACGCCAAATTACTTTACCATCCATTCAAAGAGACCATCTCTCATTTTGATAGTTATTTTCCATCCATCTCAAGGACGCATACGTATCTGGGGATGGCCACTACAAATATCAATCTTGAAAAATACACTGGCTCACCATGAATTTTGTCGAGCGGATCATCAAGACAAGGAATGGTAAATTGATAGTCCACAGTGATCTTATTCACAATTTTACTTTCCACAAACATTCACTAAGTTCCATCATTTTTAGGAACAAGGAGAGCTGACACAACACAATGAATTATGCTTCCCCTTCTTTTTCCAAAAGCTCATATAGTTGAATTTATAATTCTTCATGCCCCTTCAAGCTCATTCTATAGGCACATTTATCCGCCAAAATGACACCTCACACAACTTCGCAAAGATGTTGCAAATGCTACTTCTCATTATGACTACAAACAAGAATGTCATCAAAGTACACGACAACAAAAGTCCCGTTGAAATCTTTAAACATATAATTCATCATGAGGAGCATAAAACTGCTAGCAACATTATAGACGCCAAATTTCTTTACCATCCATTCAAATAGACGATCTCTCATTTTGATAGTTATTTTTCATCCATCTCAAGGACGCATACGTATCTGGTGATGGCCACTAGAAATATCAATCTTGAAAATTATAGTGGCTCACCATGAAGTTGGTCGAGTAAATCATCAAGACAAGGAATGGCGAATTGATCGTCCACAGTGATCTTATTCACAATTTTACTTTCCACAAACATTCACTAAGTTCCATCATTTTTAGGAACAAGGAGAGCTGACACAACACAAGGAATTATGATTCCCCTTCTTTTGCCAAAAGCTCAAATAGTTGAATTTATAATTCTTCATGCTCTTTCAGGCTCATTCTATAGGCACCTTTATCGACCAAAACGACACCTCACACAACATCAATTGAATGTTGAATAAACCTCATGGGTGGAAGATGATATTGAATCTCCTTGGGAACAATATCATCAAATTCTTCAAGAAGTTGCATCATTATGGAAGGTGGGACGAAATCATTTTCAGCATCCTCAAAACCATAAGAACATACTCTTTACTGGTTGTTCCCAACTTCCATTTTGCACCTTGAAAATATTAATAACTATTTTCCTCCCTTTTAGAAGGTTTAGAAATGTGCTTGATTTGAAGAAACCAAAAAGATCCCAACACCATCCTTTACAAGAGTGTAAGCATTTTTATAGCCATCATACAAAAGTCCTTCTATCATATTGTCAACGATGACCAATAAGTAAATGACAGGGATCCATAGGAACAACATCACACAAAACTTCAGCTTTGTAATTCTTGCCAATGGAAAACACTATCAACGTTTATTTAGCTTGATCGCATCATCTTTTCAAAGCCATGGAAGCTTGTAAGGAGGAGGATGCTTCCTCATTTTGGAATTTAATTTATCCACCATCTGCATAGATAACATATTCTCAAAGTTGCCTTCATCAATTATCATGTCACACGGCAAGCCTTGAGACGTGCATTTTGTGTGGAAGAGATTATTCTGAAGCCAGTTATCTTATAGTCTTCATGTCCATAACCCATGTATTTAAAGCATCGATGAGAACAATCACTAGGAGTATTCACAGTCTGCTTCAAACTAGCTCTTATATCTTCCTTAAGAACAAATTTCAAACTTTACTTTGAACCTTAACCAATCTTAGAAGTATAGATACTTACTCTATGAGAAGAACAATCTCAAGTGAAAGATAGAAAGTCACGAGCTTCCTTTTGTAACTTTTCTACATTGAGAGCAAGCTTACAATCATCATTGTAATTCCAATAAGGCTGTAATTGAAAAACCACACCAATCTCAAGATTTTGTCCTCTAAGATAGTGAGTGATAATCTACTCCTCAGGTTCAATAAGATCACAAGTCATCATGAGAAGATCAAACTCAGTAGGGTATTCTTAAAACAATAACTCCTTTTGTCTAAAATCATGAAATTTGAGACACACAACCAGCCTATAACTCTTAGGAAGATGTTTTCATTTAACTATCAAATATGTTATTTATATTGAGATGTTGATGATGAATGAAAGAACCACATCTGCCTTCTTATTTCTCCATTTTGTCTGAAAATGAGAGCATCATCCATTTCTATAATCGTCTAGTTTTAAATAAAAAGTGGAAATCAACTCCGTATATCTATATTTACTACCAGTATCTCCAATTATGTATCATTTTTTATCATTAATCTCCCTGATGGAGGATGTTCTTGTACATATGAAGAAGCAAGTAATCATCTTAAGATATCTCATTTAAAATTAAATAGAACTTCTGAACATGTCGTGGGTTATTCCAACATCTAAAGATATTACTCAGACAATAACTATAAAAGCTGATAGATTGAAGTTAGTTTTAGAGGGCTATAATCCAGAAACTATAAGCATATTCAAAGTACGAATATTAATGAATTTCCTTGTTAAGTCTAAAAGGTATATCCATTTTAATTTATTGTTGTCTTACTTATTCCTTCGTTTGTAATTGTAGTTGTATTAGAAGGAATACAAGCGTGAATCAAAAGAATTTTTTGGTGAAGTTTCGATGACCAGTAATGCCATACAATGTGGACTCATAACTGTTTAACAAGATTAATGACAATTTTTGCAAGTTGATTTTCTCAAACATTTTTATGAATGTTATATGTAAAGCGTTGGACAAGACTATCTCAAAATTGGTGATGGAACTAGCTGAGGAATCTTTGCACAACTGTTGATAGAAACTGAGAAAACTTGCTTTTCATTGACTTGAGAATTAACCTTACAGAGAGGAAAATACACAGAATATATATACAATGACCGGAGACTAAACAACTAACAATCAAGCTAACTAACTTAGTTAGCTTGAGCTAACAGACGTAACAGTTAGTAACAACTAACTGTTACATAGTTTGCTTTAACTAAAGAGGTTAAGGAAACATAGACAGTACAAAGAGAATATAATTCAATACAGAAAATCCACTAAGTAACAACTCTACTAGTAGTATCTCTAACAACCCCCCCCCCCCAAGCGAAAAGGTGAAGAATAAACATTGAGCTTGTCTCTTAACATTTGAAATCTGTCTAAAGCTATAGGCTTGGTAAGGACAGCATTCTGAATTGCAGTAGAAATGTATTTGACATCAAGTTGCTTAGCAAGAATTTTCTCCCTTATAAAATGAACATCCACCTCAATGTGCTCGGTCCTAGCATGAAAAATGGATTTGATGCTAGAAGACCAGCACTAACATTATCACACCAAAGGGTACGACAACTTGTAATACGGATTTGAAGTTCAGAAAAAAGAGATTGCAGCCATAGGATTTCAGTTGCAGCTTGGGAGAGTGCTCTATACTCGAACTCTGCACTAGATTTTGATACAACATGCTGCTTTCGTAAGCTCCAAATGGTTAAATTGCCACCTAAATACACACAATGTCCTGATGTTGATTTTTTGTCATCTATACACCCTACCTAGTCAGTATCAGTAAAACATTCTAGAAATAATGTAGGAGTTGGTTTAAAGAAGAGGCCAAGATCAATTGTCCCTTTGAGATACCTAAGGACCCTCTTACAAGACTTCCAGTGGTCTAATATAGGTGCCTGCATAAATGGACTGAATCTTTTGACATAAAAGGCAATACCAGGTCTGGTCATGGTTAAATATTGTAATACTCTTATAGAGAGTTGGATCTTCAAACGGTTCGCCAGAAAATCAACTAAGTTTGGTAGAAGGAAACATTGGTGTAGAATATTCCTTAGAGTCTAACATCTTAGTTTTGGCAAGTAGATTTAAGATATAATTAGATTGAGTAAGGTGTAGACCACTAGCAATCCTGTAAGCTTCAAAACCAAGAAAGAAGTGAAGAGGACCAAGCATCTTAAAAGCAAACTGTTTTTCAAGATCAGAAATAAGCTTTAGAATAAGAGACTTTGTTGCTGCCAGTGATGAGTATATCAACATATACTAAGAGAAGTATCATATAGTCCGCTTTGGTGAGAAAAAAGATAGAGGAATCTGATTGAAAGCACGTAAAACCCCAAATGACCAAAGTTACCTTCAGCTTTAGCAATTCAAGCCCTAGGTGCTTGTTTGAGTCCATATAAAGCCTTATTGAGCTTACAAACATGTGTGGGATAGTTAGAATCTATAAAACCAGCATGTTGCTTCATATAGACTGTTTCTTTCAATTCTCCATTCAAAAAAGCATTATTGACATCTATTTGTTGAATTTCCCAATTAAAGGTGACAGTTATGGTTAAAAGAATTTGATTGTAGATGGCTTGACTACGAGGTTAAAATTTTTAAAATAATCCACACCTGACATTTGTTGAAAGCCCTTGGCCACAAGTTTGGCTTTATGCTTACTCACAGAGCCATTCGGGTTGTATTTAGTTCTAAAAACCCATTTATTATCCATAATATGCATGCCATCAGCCTAACGTACTAAGGTCCATATGTTATTTCTTTGGAGAGCTTGAAACTCTTCCTTCATAGCATCAAACAAATAAGGTTGAGTCAAGGCACATTTCACAGATTTTGGTTTGGAAGAAGACTCACTAAGACTATTAACAAGTGCTTTTCGTTTGAAAATACCTAATTTGGACCTAGTTATCATGTTATGAACAGAATCAGGACAAAACCAATGAATTTTTGAATAATTTGATAAACCAGGGACAACACAAGATCTATTTCTAGCAGACACATGTTGAGAATCAAGCAGAATCTCAACTAAAACATGATCAGAAGTAAAAATAAAAGAATTATCAGAAACAAATCATTTTGTGAACTAGAATTTGAAAATATAGGAATAAAAATTGTTGGAGAGGAAGAAAAAGAATTACCTGAACCTTGATTCTCTGCAGGAGAAAAATTTGAGTGTTCTGTATCATTTTCACCAACTCTTATAGATTCTAAGCAGGACTTGTTTGAAGCATGAGGAAAAAGCATAGTAGAAGGAATATGATAGGAGGGATGATGCATGATCAGACAAGGATGTAGTGTGTGACATAGAATTAGAAGTGTGTAATGAACAAGGAAATTCATTTTCGTTAAAACACACACTTTTTGCTACATAAATCCTGCCAGAGAGAGGTTCTAAACACTTATAACCTTTGTGTTGTTTGCTATATCCAATGAAAACACATTTTTTGGTATGATATTGAAACTTTTTTGAATTATAAGGTCTTAAGTAAGGAAAACAAGCAGAAGCACATGTTTTTAGAAAGGTATAATCTGGTTTTGTTCAATATAGTAGCTCATATAGAGATTTGGAAAAAAAAAAGTTGGTGATGGAAGTCTATTGATAATATAGACACAAGTTTGAAAAGAATCCCACCAATGTTGGAAAGGCATTTTAGAGTGAGATAGCAAAGTAAGACCGTTTTCTACTATATATGCCTATGCTTTCATTCAATACATTCATTTTGTTGGTGTGTATGAGGGCATGTGTGCCTAAACATAATGCCAACTTGATTTAGATGAGTTTGTAGGCTTCTATACTCCCCACCCCAATTTGTTTGCAAGTATTTCAGTTTAGTTTCAAACATTCTTTCATCAAAAGAGATAAATTGTAAGGTAATATGAGTATTTTCTGACTTGTTTTCATTGGATATATACATGTATATCTAGAATAAGCATCAACAAAGCTTATATAATATTTAAAACCAGAAACAGAGAGAGTGGGTGCAGGACCTCATACATCAGAGTAAACAATTTCTAAGGGCTTAAACACAGTAATAGTAGATAAAGGAAAATGAGATTGCAACAATTTACCATACTTGCAAGCATCATAGAAATCAAGAATCTTTGAAGAAAGAGATATTGCATTCAAGTTTTTCAATACAAGTGTCAAGAAAGAACTACAGGGATGTCATAGTCTTATGTGCCACAGTTGGACAATATTATTGATACTAGAAGTACTTACAAAATTGGAAAAGACAGAATTAGAATTTGAAAAACTAGAATGTAATGCGGAAGGAGTTGCTGTTGTTGCCTGAGCCACTGAAAGGTAGACAGAAGACTGAATTGGAGTGGAAGAAACTGAGTAACCCGTTGGGATGATGAAATGATACATACCGCCTTTAAGGATGCCCGACAGAAGAACTTGGCCCATAATCTTGTCCTTTACAAAACAAAAAATAGAGTCAAACACAATGATAATGTCATTGTCTTGAGTTAGCATAGAAACACTAAGTAGATTTTTGGTCATGAAAGGAACACATAGCACTTGTTTAAGAGTTAAAGAAATGGTGCAAGTTTTGATAGAGGAAGAACCAATATGTGAAATATGTAATCACTCACCATTTCTCACTTGAAGTTTACCTTTTCCTTTATATTCAGATTGAGTGGACAAGTTATTGAGGTCAGAAGTTACATGGTTTGTGGCTCCACTGTCCATACCAAGATTCATCTTCTGGTGCACATGGTGTGATCACATAGGCACTAATCCGTGGGCCATTACCAGACTGGTTTCCATTTCCTTGCTGCTGAAAGTTGTTATTATAGGATTGCAAATTTTATGCAGCAGGGTCATTAGGTTTATGAAACTCAGCATCAAACCTATTATAGCAATTAAATATTGTGCGTCCAATTCTTTTACAGAATTGACAGATGGGCCTTTGATTACCACGACCTCTTCCTCCATTGTTTCTTCCATTTCCTCGTCCTCTTCCAAAGCCACGATTTGAAGAATTCCTACTTCTTCCTTTGTTAGATTGAAAATTGACAGCATTGATTGAAGGAACCAAGTTCTCAATTAGAGTAGACTGAGATTGTTCTATCCTTAACTCTTGACTTTGTAACAAAAATTGTGCTTCTTCTAAAGTAACAAGATCTTTTCGAGATGTGAGATGCACAACCACAAGATCAAATTAATTGTTTAGACATCCCAGGACATAAAGAAGCAAGTCTTCATCAGAAATTTATTGTCCTGAAGCTGACAGTGTATCAACAATGGACCTCATCTTCAAAATGTAGTCATTAATAGTCATGGACCCCTTTTTAATAGTCTGAAAGCCATGAGGACCCTTGATTTTGACTAAGTAGCAAAAAGATCTTGCATTGCTTGCCCTACTTCATTATAACTAGTCCACCGAACAATATGCCCAAACATGGGCTCAGAAATGGAGGAAATAAGCCAACTTAACAGAAATTGATCACACCTTTTCCAAGATATAAATTGAGGGTTGAGGACTTGAGCAGTTGTAGATATGGTCTGAGCTTGGAGAGAAGAAGTATTTGCAGTTGTAGTGATAAATTGTGTGATGTATTGATCTGGAGAGGTTAAATTGCCAAGAAGATAGTCTTAAAGGCCATACGCAGTGACTGTAGAAAATACTTGAGATCGCCAAAAAATATAATTGTTTTGATCTAGTTTGATTGATACAAGAATCTAACTGGTAGGTAGTTGCACTGACGACATGACAGATGGTGCAACAATGCTTGTGCTCGAATTAGAACTGGAACTGGAGCTAGAACTTGAATTGAACCCTGAGGAAGCCATTGATGAGTCTTCTTGAGATAAAAAACTCGAACGAAGACAGAGAAATCACAACGATAACGATTTCCAGCTCGTAACAAGGACGAGGACTAACACCATGCATGCACAAAAAAAACAAAGTTCACGGTAAAAGAAATCACTTTGAGACCATGATAGAAACTGAGAAAACTTGCTTTTCATTGACTTAAGCATTAACCTTACACAGAGGAAAATACACAGAATATATAGAAAATGACTAGAGACTAAACAACTAACAATCAAGCTAACTAACTGTTAGTAACAACTAACTGTTACATAGTTTACTTGACTGAAGAGGTTAAGCAAACGTAGACAGTACAAAGAGAATACAATTCAATACAGAAAATCCACTAAATAACAACTCCACTAGTAGTATCTCTTACAGAGGCTCACCATTTTATAAGACTTAAAGGAGACTAAAACAAATGGAAAAAGAAGGTATCTAATGGTTATAAGAATTAATATTGCTATTAGCAGCCGGAAGAGAATGGATTCAGTTTGTACTACTTGGACGCCGGAAAATTTTACAATGCTGGGGTTTTTCATTTTTCCCGACATTGCTGCCAATAATTTTTTTTTTGTTCATCAAATACATATTAGGTTTAATCAAATATGTACTAGGAGTTCACTAAATATGTACTAGGAGTTCACTAAATATGTACTAGGAGTTCACTAAATATGTACTAGGAGTTCACCAAATACGCACTGGTGTTCACCAATATGTATAGTGGTTCACCAAATATGTAATGGGGTTTATCAAATACGTAGTGAGGTTCACCAAATAGGTAATGGGGTTCACCAAATACATTTAAATTAATAATTCTTGGACAGGTTCACCAAATACATAATGGAGTTCACCAAATATGTAGTGGGATTCACCGAATACATAATGGGGTTCACCAAATAAATATAATTAATAATTCTTGGAGGGGTTCACCGAATACATGATGGGTTTCACCAAATATGTATAAATTAATAATTCTTAGAAGGGTTCACCAAATTTATATTGGGGTTCATCGAATATGTATAGATTAATAATTCTTGGTGGGGTTCACCAAATTTATATTGAGGTTCACCAAATACGTAGTGGGGTTCATCAAATACGTAATTGAGTTCACCAAATATGTATAAATTAATAATTATTGGAGGAGTTCATCAAATATGTACTGTGATTCACCAATTACGTACTGGGGTTCACCAAATACGTACAAAGTCATTTTTCATGAACCCCTCCAAGAATTATTAATTTTATACGTATTTGGTGAATCCTAATACGTATTTGGTGAACCCTAATACATATTTGGTGAACCCCAATACGTATTTGGTGAACCCCAGTACATAATTGGTGAACTCCTCCATGAATTATTAATTTATACGTATTGGTTGAACCTAATTACGTATTTTATGAATCGCACTACGTATTTGGTGAACCCTAGTACATATTTCGTGAACCTCTCCAAAAAAAGAATTTTTAATTTTTGGTGAACTCCATTTCCTTTGTACCCTACTACGAATTTATCATTTTACATTAATATATATTTGTAATTTTTGGTGAATCCCACAAAATTTATCATTTTACAAACTAGTATGTTCTACATTTATCGATTCATATGTCACACATTAATATGTATGTCACATGATCATATATGGATTATTCAATTTTATGAAATATGTTGTTGTACTTTTGTGACAAGTATTAAAAGAGACATATTTTCACTATGTATAATTGTGGGTCGTGATGTAGTCGGTAAATCTTATTTATATGTTTGACAAACATGTATAACCCCAAAGGTTAGTTTAACCTTTTATTTTATAATTATTACCCCATAAGAACGTATCATTGATTTTCACTATTTAACGAACATGTATAACCCCTAAGGTTGGAGGTGAACACCTTTAGAAGACTCGTTCTCTAAATGCAAACATTCACTAAATTAAAAAAAAAAAAAACAGATTCCCCATATTTGTATATTGCATCTAGGCCAAACGCTATTACCACATGATGAAACGCCATAACCACATGATGAAACGCTATCACCACATGGCGAAATGCCATCACCAAATGGTTAAACGCCACCACTACATGGAGAAATGCCATGTATTGATGGCATTTATAGCCTGATATACTGTATTAGCAGTTTCTCCAACCTATGCCAACGATTTTTCTGTCAATAGCGACTATTTTTGCAACATATCGGCGGTTTTGCCCCTATATCGATAGTTTTTGGCGAGTTTTCCAATTTAATGTCTATTGCGGCGATTTTAATG
The DNA here is from genome assembly GCA_003255025.1 of Datisca glomerata. Classification (NCBI taxonomy): domain Eukaryota; kingdom Viridiplantae; phylum Streptophyta; class Magnoliopsida; order Cucurbitales; family Datiscaceae; genus Datisca; species Datisca glomerata. The sequence goes on from QANY01004580.1 coordinate 1,806,715, forward strand.
TCAATTACAGTGGTTATAATGTCAATTACGGTGGTTTTGGTGTCTATAGTGGCTGTATTCGTGTCAATAGTGGTGGTTTTAGTGTTTATACTGGCAGTTTTAATGTCTATTACGGCAGTTTTAGTGTCCATAATGGCGAGTCGCTATTCATAAATGATGTATGGGGTCTAACTGGTCCATTTTAGACCCCAAAAACCACTCACAGTGGCATTTGGCTTAGATTTAACAAAATACATTTATATGCTTATAAATTAAAACGTAAAATGTGTTAAAATGGTTAAATTGGTTAAGTGTATAATGATTAAGTATTTAAAAATGACTAAATGTACGACTAAGTGACAAACAATGTACACAAAAGTGACAAAGGGTTAAACAATTACTAAGTGAATGAAAATTACTAAGTATGTGAAAATGACTAAGTGCATGAAAATATGACTGAGTGACAAACAAGTAAGTACCTAAAAATAGATAAATATGATTTACCAACCATCATAACATCATGACCTATAATTATATATGGTAAAACTACATCTCGCTTGATACTTGTCACAAAAGCACAACAACATTATCAATAACAATTTTTAATGAGTTTATGAATAAATGTTCAATTGCTTCAGGAATCTTTACTTAATCTAATAAAGTCCCAACAATATAATCAAGAATATGTTCTTATGTGTTTATGAATAAGTCTTCAATTATTTTAATAATTAATTACTTAATTCAAATCTAATTTAAAATATAAGTGAAGGTACACTAACTTAAAGCCAACCCAAAGCAGCACATTACCTTGAACCTATGGGATCTTCTTATAAAGCAGTTCATTCGTGCACTAAAGGGAAATGCTTTTGACAGGTACACTAACTTAAAGGCAAAGTCAATTGATAGTCCGGAATAACTTAAAAGGGAACTTCTCAATTTCTTCTCTAGAATTCATTGTACTGTTAGCATGATGGAACTCATAAACACTAGGTTGAAAAAATGCATCAAGTTGAGTGCATCAACTGGTGGCTTTCTCTATGTCTTGATCACAAGAATTGTCTATCTAAAATTTCTCTAGTTTAGATGTGCATTCAAGGAATGCATTAGGGACTTCTTTACATTCTTCAAGGGATAAAGCCACACACATTTGAAGAGCTCATGACTTGCGTTCATGATATAGAGTTGAGTATTGCTAGATGTGGTAGCTAGGAAATATTCTTTCTCGACCAACGAAGAGAAAAATGAAAAACAAAGATGATAAAGTAATCACATAAAGCCTTGAGTAAAGATTTAGTGGTTGTGAATGCTGCTCCATTGCAGATCTTGGAAAAACCTAAGGAAGATAAAGAGGTTGAGAGTCATGAAGGTATAGAAAGACCTAGATTAACTTAAAAGGAAAAGACATAGAAAATATACCCTTTTCTAGACTATGACATGAAAAATGTGCTCGAATAACTCCTGCAGCAAAAATTAATTGAACTTCTAGAGTGTAAACGAGATAAGGAGATGGGTAAACCAATCAATCCCAACTATTTTAAGTATTATCATGTGATTAGTCATCCGCTAGAAAAATGTTTTATTTTAAAGGAACTTATTCGGAAGCTTGCGAAAGAGAGGAAGATTGAACTGAAGATCGATGATGTGGCTCAATCTAATCATGATATGATCATCAATGTTGAAATACATTTTTATCCTAAGGGAATCCAGTAAAAGAGAAACTCGTAACCACATCTCTGTGAGAAGGTTGTGAAGAATCAATGGCCACACAAAGTTGAAGCAAAAAGTAGTGAGGAACTCATTCGCTATCTTACTTAGAGGATATGTTAGAAGAGGATTTTTTGATGAGTAGGTGACAAGATTATTCCCGTATTTTCCTACTTCGTGATTGAGGATAAGGATGATGGCAGTGAGGAAAAGGATGAGAGTAGCTAAATATAATGTTCATCTATTGTGACATCTCCCAATAGAAACAAGAGAAGCGTCATTGTGAAGCTTTAATAAAGATAAATGAGTATAATTCTCAATTATCATTCTCCCAGTGATTAAAAAGGGTGAGCTTTATCTCCACCTTTTGTCATCTGAAAATGAATTCACATATGGAGATTTGTTATTAGGATTTAAAAATCATAACCGAACCTTGTTCATTTCTGGCCACATACGAGAGTAAAAGATTATCTAAATACTAATTGATGATGGTTCAAATATCAACATAATGCAAAAGTTAACATTAAAGCAGCTTCGCATCCTTATAGAATAGTTTTTGAAAAGTCTTCTTGTGATTCAAGTTTTTTATCAATAGGGACAGCGAGGAATGAGCATGATTCGACTTAATCTTTAAGTTGGGGAATGGAAGTCGAACAAGTTGTTTCATGTAATCAGATCCAAAAAAATCTACAAGTTTCTATTAGATTGTCCTTGAATCCATATCAACAGGGAGATGCCATCAACTTTGCATCAATGATTCAAGTACTTATCTAATGGTGTAGTATGAAATGTGAATGTTAATACGAACCCTTTCACAGAAGTTATCTTATTTTGAAGATGTAAAATTTTACATGGAGAATGATTGTGTAAAAGAAGTTATGGGGGACAAAAGTTATGGTGATGGGAATAAAGAATCCAAATAGTGAACGAATAATGAAAACAACATTTGAAGAATGTTTAGTGAATAAGCTACAAGATAATACTCTTCCAAGCAAGATAAAAGATGAAGTTGAAGTCACTACAACAATCTCGTCAAAAACACTAACAACAACCCTACAAGCTATTTCACCTGTACCGCGATATGTCCCATTATCGCACACAAGCAAAACCAATCTCTATTTGTTGAATGCTCAAAATCAAAGAATGTAAAGGTTGGTGACTTTGAGGTTTTGAAAGAAAACCATACAATGCCTTTAACAAAGATAACTGGCCAAATCATTAGCAAACCATTGAAAGGTTTCATTCGACTAGCTCAAGGGCCAATAGAGCATGGTTCTTTCCCTAATCATAGAACTAATGAGGGTTTTGGCCCCAAACCATACACGCTCCTAGCCAAAACAAGATATGAGTTTAGAGATCCTGAGGCTGTGAAAAGATTGAGTTTAAAAGCCGTTGAAGAAAGTATACATGTGCATATTGATACAGAACATAAACTCTTGAGCTGCCTAAATCAAAGGGTGGGCTTGGTCATAAACCCAATGAACCTATACGCAGAACGATCAAGACAAGGAAAAGTGTGCAATACATTAAAGCTCATGTCAAATGAAATTCAATTTTCAAAAGATTGATTGTTTCTCACATGAAAGAAGATCAAGATACAAGAATATGAAATATGTCAATCTTCAATTAAATTAAATGCTCAAATACAATAGTAAATTCCCAACACAAGTCCAATAATGAGGTTGTGAATATTTCATGTGTTTACAAGTATGCCACAAGAGGTAGTCGAAGATGAAGACTTTAAGTGTACAAATTACCATGTCAGCATTGAAGATGATTCAAGCTCTAAAACATCTAATTGATTGGAAGCCGATCCAATGTTAGTAAATGGTGGATAAGCTACAACTAATGAGCTAAAATAAATTAACTTAGGTACTTTGGAGGAGCCACATCGAACATTTTTTAGTGCCCTTTTCATAGCCAACGAAGAAGAAGAATACCTTAAGTTTTTGTTAAAATATAAAGATGTCTTTGTTTTGAACTATAAAGAAATGCCTAACTTAGATATAAAGATAGCAGTTCCCAATCTCGCTGTGAAATATGGAGTTTGACCCATAAAGTAGGCGAAACCTCTCTTTCGACCTAAACTCAACCCTCAAGTAGAAAATAAAGTCAACATGTTATAACCAAATAATGATTGACGCGATCACATGTCATAAATCACTATCTTTTATGGTCTGGTCTTCTAGCTACAACAAAAAAATAATGGCTCTACAAGACAAAGAGTTGCTTGCCTTCTAAACTCTGAAAGGTATACACTGTTACAAAGTTATATTCTTTGGATTGAAGAATGTTGGTGTTACATACCAGCGAGCACTGCAGAGAATTTTTGATGACATACTCTACAAAAATATTGAATGCTATGTTGATGACTTAGTGGTAAAGATGAAAATGAGAAAGGCCATTTGCAAGATCTATGCAATATCTTTAATCGTATTAGGAAATATAATCTGCTCAAATGTGCTTTTGGGGTTACATTGGGCAAGTTTCTTGGCTTTATGGTAAGACACCATGGCGTAGAAATAGATTAGTCAATGATAGATGTGATCCAGAAAACACATGACTGGGAAATCTAAAGGAACCTAGAAGCCTTCAAGGGCATCTTGCCTATATTCGAAGATTCATATACAATTTGACAGGATGATGTCAATCATTCAATCGACTTATGAAGAAAGACACCCAATTGAATGGGATGAAGCATGGACAAAAGCTTTTGAAAGTATCAAGAAGTACTTGCTTCACCCTCCTGTTTTGGGAGCTTTGATACAGGGAAAACCACTTATATTACATTACCGCGCAAGAAAATTCTCTAGGAGCTCTCCTTGTAAAAAAAATGAAGAAGGAAAAGAAAAGGCATTGTACTACCTTATTCGTACCCCAAATGGTGCTAGGTTGAACATTCAAAAGATGTGTCTCACTCTTTTCTTTTCCATTTATAAGTTAAGGCACTACATGTAAGCGTTCATTAAGTTGATAGCCAAGGATGATCCCATTTAATATGTTGTGTTTAGGCCAATGATCTCTTGGCGACTAGAAAACTGCAGCCGTGTTAATTGCAAGCGGCTATAAGGAGGAAGAAGAAAGTAGGTTTACTTGTATATATATAGGACTAGAGTCAGGACTTTCTTTAACTGAAACTTATGCTTCCCGATTTTTCTAAACCAATTTCACAAGAACTAGTAATTTCTGAAGAATAAAGTCATCATAAGAGTCTTTTAAAAAATTCAACTCATGGGAGTCGTTAAAAAATTAAACTATTGTAGTCGGGACACTTGTGAGTTTGTTATCGGAGATGAGGCTATGTGATGGTCAAGCGGGGCAATTGCCCCTTACATTTTTTGTTGGTGCAAATAAACATTTAAATTTCACGGTCCATAGAATATTTAACGATACTACCATTTTAAATATCAGTATAAGAGTGAGATATAAAATTATCATTTTACCCCTCTAGTTATTATTCCCTTAACTCCTTTATTAACTATGAACAAGAAAGACATATATCATGTGAAGTGTCTCGTACAGTTCAGCATGCCTTATTTAATGACTCATGTCATCGAGTACCAGGCCCGGTTTATTTATTCATACACTCATCAATAAAGCATAAGGTGATATTGTTACTTTTACTATCTTGTCATGAATTTCATATTTGTCAATCACGCAACTCCAACATAGTTGAATCTCGATCTTGACAGCTGAGGTATTATCCGACAATTTGGACTCACTCTTTTGATGAATCAAATATCGTGAGTAACTAGGTCAAGATCCGTATTCACCTCAAGATTAAGGTAATTATGAAAATATAATTTAAGGTGTAACAATTAGATTTAGAGTTAGATAAACAGCTTTGCTCTAAACCAATTGAGTACTGATCTATTCAACATATTTCATAACATATTTAGGTCAACCGTTAGAGTTTCCACTCTCATGCCCCGAGATCGACATGTTTTGCTTCAACCTAATTGTCGCAATTAAATTTGATTGTCTAGTCGATCATAAGACTGCGAATCACATTCTGAAATATCTTAGAAGAGTTTGTCTAAAAGATCGGTCAGTCTTTACTCTTCTTTTATTGATAATAGTTCCAAGACTTTAATTAAATTACAAGTACACATTAATTAAAAGAAACTTTCATTTATTCATAAAAATTAGTAATACATAAATGTCTCTTGCCCTAAAGTATTTGTGGTATCTCTATCAAGCCCTCGTTTGCCAGTCAGGATAGTACTATTCTAAATCTGTTGGATTAGATGTACTGTATTATATTAGATTAAACAGTACAGTCTAATATTTGGTGCTATATCGGTTGAAAACTACACTACTTGTTCCTCGTACATTAGGGCAAAATTTGTTAAAAAATCCAAATGCATCCATCCAAACTAGGGGCATGATATAATTGTTTACTCATAAATAGTTATTATACCTTACTTTATAGCATAATTCCAACAAACTCTCACTTGGATTAAAGTAGGCGTGTACAATCTCACATCCTCATGTCCTCCAGATGACCATCAAAGGCTTTACTGTTTAAATTCTTCGTGAATGAATTTGCATAGTTGTTAACTGTCGATATATGTGTTATCTAAACATCTCATCACTGAACTATCTCTTTGATGAGGTGATACTTTCACTCTATGTGTTTGGATCTTTTGTGGCTCCTCGGTTCCTGCGAGTTTGCTATAGCCCTAATATTGTCACAATAAAGTGTTAAAGGTTTGTCAGCTTCTGGAATGACTGTCAGAGTCTTTAGGAACTTTCTAAACCAGACAACCTTCTTTGTAGCATGACAAGCCGCCACATACTCAGCTTCCATGATAGAATCAACAATGCTAGATTTTTTATACATTTCCATACCACTACTCCACCATTCAGCATGAACACGGATCCTGTAGTGGACCTTCTATAATCCTTGTCTGCTTGGAAATTGGAGTCAATATAACCTATCATATTTAGGTCAGTACTTGAATATATACACAAGCATGTAGCTCCTTGTTCTCCTAAGATACTTGAGGATATGGTTGATAGCATTCTAATGCTCGAGTCCAAGGCTATATTAGAAATGACTTACTACACCCATGACGTAGCAAATATCTAGTATAGTGCAAAGCATTATATACATGAGACTTCCTACGAGTGAGGAATAAGGATTCTTTCTCATGTCTTCCTCTTCTTAAGGAGTCTTGAGAGTTTACTCCTTGGAGAGGATGACTCCATGTCTAAAGGGAAAATATCTCTTCTTAGAATCTTGCATACAGATGCGAACAATCACCTTATCAATATAAGATGTTTGAAGAGTGACAACAATCTGTTCTTCCGACCCATAAATATCTAAATACCTAGGACAAAAATAGATTCTCCAAGATTCTTCATATCAAATTTCTTTACAAGCCAGATCTTGACATCAGACAATTTTCCTGCATCATTCCCAATCAGCAGTATATCATCCACGTACAAGATCAGAAAAACCACATTATCTTCGTGTATCGACTTATACACACTAGGTTCATCTATTAACTGCTCAAAACTAAAGTTCTTGATAGTTTCGTCGAATATGATATTACACAATCGGGACACTTGCTTAAGTCCAAAAATAGATTTCAACACTTCGTAAAACTTACCCTTTTCGCATTTCCAGATTTGATAATTAAGGGCAATAATAATGGATAGGAGGATTTAGATGGATTTAAGCATGGCCACTGGCAAGAAAGTTTCCTCATAATCTATACCTTCTTTTTGGGTGTAACCCTTGAGTACAATCCTAGCTTTAAATGACTCCACATTCCCATACAAAACTCTCTTCTTTTTATAAATCCATTTACACCCTATGGATTTTACCCCTTCAGAAGGATCTACAAACTTTTAGAGTCCATTCAAGTACATCGATTGTATCTCAACATTCATGGCGTCTTGCCATAGGTTTGCTTTAGGACCATCCATTGCCTGCGCATAGGAAACATGTTCATCATGATCCTTATCTGAGACTGTTGTTAAGGAATCTCCGTAAGACATGTACCTGTAAGGTTTTCTCACAACCCTCCCATTACGTCGAGGCTCCATAGGCCTCGGCTCCTACTGTGGTTCTTCAATTATTGATTCAAAAATAGGTCCCAATTTTGGAGTTGATGTTTTCCCACTCAATAATTCGTCTAACACAATTGTGCTTTTCGATTTCACACTTCTTATGTAGTCCTCTTCAAGAAACCGCGCATTCGTATGCACAAATGTTTTCTTGTCGATCAAACTATAAAAGATGTATTCATTTGTTCCCTTGGGATATCTTACAAATAGGCATAATTTTGATCAATTGGCCAACTTACCCGTTTTCAGTCTTAGCATATGTGTCGGGCATCCCCATATTCTAAGGTGGCTTACGGACGACTTTCATCCACTCAATCTTTCATATGGTATACTATGCACCGTTTAACTTGATTTAAAATATATGCTGGTGTTTCCAAAGCATATCCCCAAAACAAATTTGGGAGAGGTGAGTATCACGTCATGAATCTAACCATATCCAGCAGAGTTTGATTTCTTCTCTCTAACACACCATTATGTGGTGGAGTGTCATATACTGTAAGCTGAAAAATAATACATTCTTCTTAAAAGTGTCTTCAAACTCTTCTAGCAAGTACTCTTCATGATCGAATCGTAGTGTTATGATTTGTTTCTCTAATTACTTCTTAACCATAGCCTTGTATTATTTAAACTTTTCAAAAGTTTCAGACTTTAGGCGCATTTGATAAACGTGTCCAAAAAGTGAGTCATCAGTAAAGGTTACAAAATACTCATAACTTCCTCTTACTTGGATATTCAATGGCTTGTATACATCACTATGTACGAGTTCGAGGCAATTAGTGGCTCTTTCACCCTTCGCTGAAAAGGGTCTCGTGGTCATTTTTACCTTCTATGCAAGATTCGTATGTGGGTAGTGATCCCACACTTAAGGTTTGCAATGGACTATCCTTTGCAAATCTTTTAATCCTATCTCAGCTAACGTGATCAGGAAGCAAGTGCCAACAGTAGGTTAGATTGATTGAGTCAGACCTCAATCTTTTACTATCCCTTTAGAATTCGGTAAAGGTAGAATACGCCCCACAGTCGATTGAAGGTCATATGCCACTTGAACTCAAATCTATCTGACCTTCAATCCATCTTTGTTTGTCTAGCCAGCTCATAACAAAATGTTAGACCGATTGACACAACCAAATTGATTTTGGTTAAGGAAAAGGAAACCCCAGCGACCAAGCATATCCGCCCCCAAAAGCGGAGACCGAACAACCGCCAAGCTGTAAATCAATATTTATCTTAGCATCATATATTATTGGAACTTTTGGTTTTATATAGAAAATTCTATTTATCATGCATCCATTAGTGTTCAAGCAATCATTTCTAAAAATATCAATATCATTATTAATAAAATTTTAAAGAAATCTTTGATCAATTAAACTAGCTACTGAAATAAGATTTTTCCCGAAAACCGGGATATAATAAATATTATGCAAAACCAAATAACTGTTCTCAAAAAATAATTAAAAAGTTCCAACTGATACTGCCGATACTAGTGCTCCATTCTCCCAACGGAAGCTGAACTCGCCCTCGTTAAGTCTTCTGCTTTCCGTGAACCCCTTCAGGGAACACCAAACATGGTTAATGGCTGCATAGTCTATAATCCATGTAAAAGTAGAGTCAGCGACATAACAAGCTTCGATTACAAGTAACGTACATTTGGATTTATATCTCCTTGAGATAATCTAAGCAGTTGCGATGTTCTGACCAATGACTCCGTAATGATGACACTTATCTTTTGACTTATCCACTTTCGCAAGGCCCTGGCCTTTGCCTTTCATAGATTTTTAGTTCATCTTCTTAGTTTTCTTTAGACCTTTCTTGTATTTCAATTCGGCGCCAGAGGTGGAAGGATTACTTTTATTAAAGTTTGTCTCTCCATTTTCCTTTTACCCTTCTGAAATAGCGTCTCAGCAGCTTGCAACTCCTTCATGAGTTCTACAAGAGAGTACCTCAACTTATTCATCGAATAATTAAGTTTGAAATTCTCAAAAGTATCTGGCAAGATTTTAAGGATCATATAAACTTGGGTCTCACCATCTACCTCATCTCCTATGATCTTGATCTCATTCAGATAATTAAAGAACATCATTATATAGTCACTGATCTGGGTTTCATCTGACAGTTCATGAAGGTTTGTACAATGGCTTGTTTGGCTTGACGACTCTGATCCCCAAACATTTAGATGATGTTTAATATCATATCAATGTTGGTCTTCATGTTCTGATGTTGTTGTTGCAACAGATTGCTAAAAGATACAAAGATGTAACATCTGGTGATCTCATCAGAACGTAGTCAAGAAGCATAGGATCTTTTTCCTCTTGAATCGATTCAGCAATAGGCTCACAGGGACAAGGGGTGGTGAGCATGAACTTGTGCTTTTCTACCATCAATATGATATCAAGGTAACATTTTCAATCAACGTAATTTTTACCAGTGAGTTTGTTTGCATTCAAGATTGTTGAGAGCGGGATAAAGACATGATTACTAAAGAGAATAAATAAAGCACTCTAAGTAAATACTTAATCATTTAGGAAAATATGGTGCATGATGCAAATACTTAAATATTTTAATTATCTGAGAAAAACATATTTCTTCCATGATGGTACGATCAACAATGATAGCTCGTTTCATCTTGGGACAACACCCGAGTTATCTTATATTGCATCGAGACTCTTCTCATTTGGTTAAAGCTTCTAAAGATGTTACTACATCTAGCTCAATTAATCACCAATGGTTTTGATCACTTTAGTCCATTGAATAGCTCCTATGATAGATTCTCATGTGCTTCAGTCTAAGTGTTCAACCAACACATCGGCTTTAAAAGTCACTATGAACTAACGGTCATTCTAGGGATGGTTCCGCCTCATCACTTCCTTTACAAGCTTTAGCTTTGTAAACAACTCGATGACTTAAAATGACACGATTCCTAACTTTCTCCAATTTAAGAGAGGACCGCTAGAGAGGTTCTAAACCATTCATCATGCCACGATCAAGTTTACGTTGAAGACCATAGGAACATTTCAACGTAAATGACCATCCCACTTAGTTTTAAAAAAATTGGAATTTCTTTGCTTTTTCAGAAAAAGAAAAAACCATAACTCTTTATAAATTTGAATAGCGAGTTTCAAAATTATCACAATTTAAAGTTTATAACTTTTATAAAATTTGCATTGTATTTAATAATATAACACATTATAAATTTAAGCTACAATGATACATGTAAATTTAAGCTACAATGATACATGTACATGTTACATGGCAATTTGATATTGGTATATCTCTATTCCTATATGACATGTTATATTTGGATGCGGGATAAATAATAAAGTCATACATTCAAATTTAATCTCTCTATAACTCATTTCTAATTACAACCCATAAAAAACTATATATATATATATATATATATATATATATATATATTCTTGTCTTCATGACGTTTGTAATTTTCTCATTCTCCTTCAAGAAGTTCTACTTCCTTGTAACCCTTTACCAAGGTCCAATCCCATTATCAAAATTCAAATTTCAATTTAAAATTAAATTTTCAATATTTTTTACTTTGATAAATAATTATCAAGTAAATTAATTAATTTATTTATTTTAAAACAAATTTACAAAATAAATATTAATTAATCAGTGTTAAAAATTTATCAACATTAATAAATTTAATTTTTGGGACTAGAATTGGATTGGGATCAAATCCCAAGTCGCTCGAAAGATTTAGGCTAAGCAACCCTTGCTAAATCCAAACCCTCAATGGGCTAAGTAGGTCCGCGTCAGCCCAAGGCCGGACAGGGTCTTAGGCATGGTAGGGTTTCCAAAACCCTAGCGTTTTCAAAACCCTAGTACTGCCCCTAGGGAGTTGCCACGGCAATCGACGGCGCAAGGCTTGCGGAATGGTAGTGCGAGGCAGCGAACGGCAGCAGTGACGCGGTGATGATGCGACGGTGATGGATGATGGACAACACGACGGCGGTGGACGGCAGTCTACGGCAATGGCAGTTCCTCAAGGTGTGAGCGGCGGTAGATTTACACAGAATCTACATTTCAACTCTTGTAAAATTAAATTACATAAAATCCTATGTCATAATTTTGGCATACATCAATTCTAAAACAGAAAGAAAATAACTGGAGCTGATCGATCAGGATCCATCTATAAAATACATTCAAACATGCTTTGAATCTACCATATAAAAATATATGCCATTATCATTATTTTCACCCATTCATATGTTTAGATACATAATATGCATATTCAAAAATCATAGGCTCTGATACTAATTGTGGGATGTAGTTTTAGATTTTGTAGACAAATAATTGAACTATGACAAATTCATGGGCAAAATATAAAAAAAATTCATGCAAAACATTTAATCGTACTAAACACAAAATCTAACCAATGAATATGCATAGCAGTATTGAGGATAGATAGAAACAATTTATACATTTTCTGTTAATGTAGAAATTCTGATTTTGCGGGATCCAATTCTCTATCTCACATTCTTCGTTCCTTAGATTCGTAGAGTTTTTAATTGATCCTTACACCGACAATAACTCATTAGAATCAGAAGTATATCTCTCAAGATTTTTTGTAAGAATTGAATATGGGCTCTCAAAACAACTATGGAAGAGAAAATAATTTTTTTTTCTTCTTCTATGAATTTCGGCGACAACAGTTTAAGAAGGAGGAGAGAAATTTTCTACTATGATGAACACGCTTAGAGATTCAAACCTAATGTAATCCCTTTTATATTTAATTATAGAACTTACCTATATACCCTTATATGTGATTTTCACTTCTCCTGGAGTCAAAATTGAATCTAAATTCATCTGTTTAAACTGATGAATTAAATTGATCATAATCAATCAATTAATTAGATTCTTTTATTTATTAATTATTCAATAATTAAAAAATAACAAAATAATTAATTTTAACATGAATTTTGGTTTTTAATAAAATAGTAATGACAGCCATCATATATGGGGTCGGGAAGTATGCCTTGGTCCAAAACACGTTTTTGGTCCAACTGATGTTGTTTCTCATTGCTATCTTTGTGAACTACTCCATAGACTGAATTGACCCATATGAATAAAGATATGGGATTCAAATACTCGGCTAATTTATCTTTATAAATTTCTAACTTATTTAACCCGACATCGTACGACTCCACTATGGATCCAATGCCGAATTAAATCTCGATTCGTGCGTGCTGCATTTTCTGTTGATATAAATAAATATTTATATTTCACAGTCCACATAATATTTTATGATATCATCCTTTGTAAATATCACTAACGAGGAGTTGGATATAAAATTACTATTTTACCCATCTGGTTATTATTTCTTTAACTCTTTTATTGACTGTGAACAAGAAAGATAAATTCGTGAAGTGTCTCGTACAGTTCACCAAGTCTTATTAAATGACTCATGTCATTGGACCTCGCTCCAACCTCTATAAATAGGTGGTGTCTAATTTCACAAGAGAAATTTTTTTTTAGAAACATAAAAGCTCATAGAAGATGCGAAGGAACTCCAGAATTTAGAAAGTTTCATCTCAAGTTCTAGATGTTCAAGCTACACAATGAGTCCGATTGATTTCTAAACAAACTCGAATCCTAGATATTCTAGAAGCATTCATCCAAATCTTCTCCCACAAACGGTGAAGATCCAAAATTGATAGAGAAGTTTCAAGAACATCCTGAAGCTTCACATCAATTCAAGCAACACATCAAGTTCTATTGATCTTTAATCAAGCATAAAACCTAAAGATTCAAGAAGACTACATTCTAAATTTTTACCATCACAAGCATAGAAGATTCGACTTTCAATCTGAAAAATCCCTAACAAGCCTCGAATTGATGTTTACAATAGGAGAAAGTTCAGATGATTATTCTTTGTAAAGAATTAATAAATAGAGATTGTACTCATATTCATCATAATTATCAATACATAATTTATATTTGTCCATCAATTTCGTTATTCGATTTTTCTAATAACGAAATTTGTTCGTACACTTTTATTTCTAAAGTAATTGTAAATAGTCTATAATTTTTAAATTGTAAGTCAATGAAACATCTATAATATTTTTATTGGTCTGGAATCACAAAACTACTTGTTTATAGTAAATAGTTTATAAAACGGTATGATTTGAGGAAGTAATTTATAAAAATACTTAATGTGACAAAATAATTTTTCCTTTATTTATTTTTATTTGTCCATATTTTTTAGGATAGGAGACTTGTTTTATATAAAGGGGTAAAAAAGTTTTTTTACAAGGTAAAAGGTCTTACTCTCCAAAAAAAATATGTTGGCCCATTTTTCTAAAATTCTCTTTTAAAAGTTTCTTTTATTCCGAAAAAGGGTTTTCTTTGAAAAAGTGAATTTTTGAAAAGTCTGTTCGAACAAATGGGCAAAGTTTTAGAAAACCCAAATTTAGGACCAAAATGAGTTGTGATAAGTCTACAAAGCCATTTTCTTCAATTTTTCATCTTCTTCCTTCATTTCCTTCTTTTAGACTTTTGTTTTAAACCCTACCCACTTCCCTAAACCCATAAAAACCCTAACTTCACAATCCTTAATCGCTAAGGGTTTTTTGTTTAAAAAGGCCTTTTGAAATGTATTTTAGAAAAGTGGGTCAACAAACGTTTTCGGAGAATATGACATTTTTGGTGTGTGAAAAGACTTTTACTTCTTTCATATAAAACAAGTTTCAACACCTACAAAATATGGACAAACAGAAAGGAATAAAGTAAAACTATTTGTTTAGATCAAATAGTTTTATAAATTATTTGTTCAGATCAAATTATTTTTATAAACTACTTATATATATCAAGTGGTTTTAATAAATTACTTACTATAAGTGAATAGTTCTTTGTTTCTAGACTAACAAAAATTAATTAAGGTAAGAACTACTTGATCTTAGTAAGTAGTTTTTACAAACTACTTGCTCAGATCAAGTAGTTCAAATAAAAATTTATAATAAAAAATTATTTGTTCAGATAAAATAATTTTAATGAGAAATGATAGAAAAATAATATCATGATTTAAATTCTTGATTTTAAAAACTTAACATGTTTATTTGATTCCACATTTCAAATTAGTTATATTATAGGATTTAAAAAATGCAATAATAAGTAATACTATAGATTTTTAAACACTAATACATGCACTTAAAAAACGCTATAAAAAGATTTAGTTACATGGGTTTTTATAATATTAAAAAAAAACGTCATCTTATGCTTAACACTTACTCTTGTACTTTATGCTGCAAATTCTTATATAATTCATTCACTATATATAATTCATAGAGGTGCAAACGGAGAGTATTATTAAAATTATAAATATATGGCTAATTCATGACAAATATCTCTCTTTAAGAATTTGTTTAGTTTTAGGCTGTAGAATTCACGATATTTAGTAGTGAGAACCATTATCGAATAAGATTTACAAACAGAATTATAAATCACGGTATTCAGTTTCTTATTTGAATTAAAGCATACAGAATTCTCAAAAATCAAGGCATAGAAATCTCGCAACATACCAGGAAATTTAAATTATTTTCCTCTATTGCAAAATTGACCCATTAATTGAGTGTCAGTAGTTCTCAAGTAAAGATAAAATAAGTATTAATTACCTCTCGTTAAAGTTTTAGAGTTTAAATCAAATTAAAATCTAACTTGAGTGTTGAAGATTGTTCAAATTTTATATTCTTAGTCTAATATTTATTCTCAGTTGATGTGGGATTATTTTCTCAATACCCTCGTCACGTACAGACCGGTCTCATGCCTAATCATTATCACGTGGAAATGTAGTACGAGTCCAATAGTGTTTGATTTGACTTTGATATCATGTTAAAATCTTAGAAACTAATTCAACTTAAAAGCTAACATGAGAGTTAAGAGTTGCTCTAAATTTATATTCTTAGCTCTACATTTTTTCTCATCCGATATGAGATTATTTCATCAATACATCAACCCAATAACAGAAAAAAAAGGAAATTTGAGATTTAACTGCAATCTATATCTGTTACATACTAACAAAACAAGGCATCAGTAAGACTCGACGATATGTAATAAAGAAACACAAACTATTCAAATAAAATTGCGCAACTCAGGTTTCTTTTGAGCTTACCTTGATCATTCCTGGCTAAGCTACCAATAATGGCCGATTCTAACCTTCTCGAACTCCAAAAGAAATAGAAAGAAAGAAGCATACATGTGTGATATTGATTCGGCTCGTCTCATATCCTTATGATGGAATTGACAAGAGCCAAACCAATATCGCGCCATGTCTACCCATCTCACAAATTATTATAATTTGGTAATTTGTTTGGATTTTTCTCTAAAGAGTTAATTCTTAACTCACGAGGTTTTCTATGCTTTATGAGTTTGAAAGCTGTTTCCTATATATAGAACTCGTTTTTTGAAAAGTGGTTTTGGTCTCATGACAAAAGTAATAAAAAATTAAAGTAGGGTTGATTGTCTCTTGACAGCTTACTGAATAAGACTAAAGGAAAGATTGGAATTTTAATTAATTCATTCATAATTAAGAATGTTCAATTCAAACTTTGAGTGGTGGTTTTGATAATAATAATAATAGTAATAATAATAATATATTTTTTATGATATATTATGAACTTATAGTAGATTCGATGTTATTTCTCATTCTAATCCTATCGTTATGGTTTGGTGCAAGTTAATGTTCAAGTAAATATGTGGTGTATTGACTAGGGGTTGAAATTTTGTATGTCTAATTTATTTTAGAGATAGAATGAAATAAATACTATATACTAAACCTAGATTAGAAAGGGATAAGATAGGTGCATACTAATTTTATGCAATGTGAGAATATGGGTTGGACTCGTAATATCTCTAATTCTTATAGAATTTATAAATTTAACATAATTGAAAAGTGTTATTCTAATATCATTATGTATACCTCATTCACATTCAACCTGAAATATCATAAAATTAATATTTCAGTCACATTTTAAAATCGTTTTCGTGAAAAATTCTGTAACACATTTTTACTTTATAATAAAAAAATTATTTTAATAAGAGATAAAATATTATAATTGATTAACATGTTACCAAATAAGATAAAAATCTATCAATTTTAAGCAATTTAGAATTATTCTTAAAATAAACTCTAACATATTGACTTCAACCGTCAATACTTTATTTATTATATTATGTGTGGAACCCACTAACAAAACCGTTAATACTCTTATCAAAATTATCAAATTATTCTAAGTAAGCTGTGATGTAAACTTAGAATCCAGTTCACTTTTCTTCATATGGGAATGGGATTAGACGTTTGCCAATTGATTATCATATCCAACAGTTGAAAACTCAGCTGCCACCTCCAAAGAAAACGAATAATTACGGAAAAACGTTATTAATGTGAATTTTTATGTTCTCTCTGCTGCAGAATATTACTACTTTTTCTTTTAGAAAAGCAGAATTGTACTATTTATGGAAATAAAAAGAAATTATATCAGATTTTTAATTTAATATTAATCTACAGAAAATCTTTGACTTTATAGGAGGTTATGGACACTCAAAAGGTCAAGTCCACATAAGGCTGAATCCAATGCATTTTGTCTCACAGTTTCAGTAGAAGAACCAAATTCCAAAGCTTATGGAGAATAGAAAAATAATAATGATTTATATAGCTTCTCCTTTATCAAAATCTCAGGTATTCGGATTTTTCTTCGATGCATACTATGCCGTCATTGATGTTAGGCCGACCTTGAATCGATCTTGAGCAATCCTAGCAGGCCCATTAAGTTAACCGGTTTTTATTTTATTTTATTTTTAGATTTTAACAAAAACTGTGAATAATTCAACAAAGTGTTAAAAATATTAACAAATATACTGGAGGTTTCATAAAATGTTATGAAATTAAATTTTTTATTGGGTTTCAACAAATATTTCATGGATTCAACATATGTGTAGGCTACAACAAAATATTGAAAACCTAGTTTTTATGGTGCGGTTCGACAAAAATATAAAAAGATTCAACAAATATGTTGTGGTGTTCACCAAATGTATTGTGGTGTTCAACAAATGAGTTAGAGGTTCAACAAAATGTTGAAAAAATTATATATTTTTTGGTGGGGTTCAACAAAATGTTGAAAAAATTATATATTTTTTGGTGGGGTTCAACAAAAATCTTATGGGTTTCAATAAATGCGTTTAGAGGTTCGACCAATATGTTATAGGGTTCAACAAAATATTATAAAATTAAGAATTTTAATATTTTTTGAACTTCTCAACATATTTGTTGAATCTTTTAACACATTTGTTGAACCTCACTATACGCTTGTTGAACTTCAAGTAGTTAGGCAATTTTTTCACATTTTGTTGAACCCCACAATATATTTCTTGAAACCTTGAACATATTTGTTGAACTCTCTACATTTTTGTTGAACTCCCAACAAGAAATCTACATTTTAACATTTTTCTGAACCACACAACACATATGTTGACCCCGTAACACATTTTTTGAATCTCGCAACATAATTGTTGAACTCTTTTACATTTTTATTGTACTCCAGCAAGAAATCTACATTTTTAATATTTTATTGAACCTAATAATAATTTATTTAACCCGTCCAACAACACATATGTTAAGCCCCCTACATTTTTTTGAACCCTAGCATAAAAACTAAAGTTTCAACATTTTGTTGCACCCCAAGATATTTCTTAAACCCTACAACATACTTGTTGAACCTCGTTATATTTTTGTTAAACCCTACCAACAAATCTACATTAGCAACATTTTGTTGAGTCCTAAAACACATTTTTTATCCTCTCAACACATTTGTTTAACCTCCTTACAGGCTTGTTGAACTCCATCAAGAAATCTCAATTTTTAATATTTTGTTGAACAATCAACACATATGTTGAACTCTGAAACATACTTTGTTGAATAAATATTTCTATTGAACCCTAACAAAAAAAAAAACTCAACTTTCAACATATTGTGAAAGCCTCAACATATTTATTGAAACCCTCAATATATTTCTCAAGCCTCTTGACATTGTTTTTGAACCCCAAATACCCAAGCCAAATGTACTTCATTTTATCAAACCCTCAACAATTTTTTGAAGTCCTAAACCATTTGTGTGAACCGTACAACATATATTTTGAATCCAAAATATGTCAATCGTGACACAATAGATGGCGATCGGACCTCTAATCGCCTACTGAAAGTTCTAACATCATACATTGTTCAAAGGCCATTACTTGATCTCTGATCGCCATAACTTTTTTCCAAATCGTTATCTTGATGTGATTGCCGTCAATTAAATTACGATCCCAGAAAATAGCTAGAATCACCATTTTTCCCTGTGGCAAACGCCATGTGCATCATTTTGAAAAAAGTTGACTTTTAAAAATGCAGTCGATGAATCTCCAAGAAAGTTATCAAAATCCTCGATTGCTCAGCAAACACTAACGATCTTCACTTATATTTGAAATTAGATTGAATTAAGTAAAGAATTGTTAAAGTAATTGAATATTTATTCATAAACACGATCAATGTGTCATTGATTATGTTGTTATGGTTTTATGACAAGTATTAAGTGAGACAATTTTTCATCATGTAGAAATCAAGATCGTGATTTTATTATGGTCGATAAATTCTAAATTTAGGTTTGACAAACATGTATATATAACCACGACGGTTAGATTCTTACGTACATGTATATATAACCACGAAACTAATATGTACGTCTTATGATTATATATGGATGGTCCAGATTACTACAAAATGATAAGGTAAACTAACAATTATGTCTCATATTGGTCTGTAAGTAAAACTAGATCTAATCATTTTATCAAGTAAGACGGTCATTCATCTATGAAAAATCGATCAATTTACAAAACTAATTCCCTCCCTAAAAGTTTAAAAATTCAAATTTGAAAATTGAAACTTAGCCTTTATTTTCCAATTTTAACCCCATAAAATGTGTTTACATGAGTGTAAATAATGTGTTTGATGGAATATCACAGCGAGATCTATAGTGTATTTATATGAGTGGCAGTAATGTATTCAATGAAATGCCACAATGGGATCTATAATATATTGCCATTGCTTTCGTTTCTTTTTTCCTAGGAAATAGATACTTTTGTTACATATCTTTCTAAACAAATTATGAATTGTACTTTAGTTTCATAGATAACTGAGAACGAGAGTGATATTATATGTGATTTTGGGAACAATACTCTAATACCTCAATGATATAACACGCATTCGGAAAATGTAAGAAGAAACGTGGACGCGTCCAGATTTAGAGACCTAATAGGTACTATGAAAAAGGGGTAATGTGACCGTGTTTTTCAAGAAGCGTAGTTGAGAAATGGTGGTATATAACACACATATTTCATCTAGATGAAACGGGTGAGTTGAAAATGACTCCATTGGATTTCGCAGCGATAACCGATATGAGAGTTGCAGAAAAATAGTTGGATTATGATTTAGAAATTTGTAACAAGAAAAAGATATTGCTAAAGTTAGTTGATAAGCTGTTGTCAGACTTAAAGGTGACAAATTCATTCACCAGATTTATGACAATTACGCTGAATATGTGTGTGATACTTTTGAGAATGAGGAAATTTTGACTTGAGTTTTCCTTTTGGTTCTCTTCGGAATTACCATTTTTCCTGACAAGGGAACAATTTGTATTTGTACTTCTTCTCAAGCTTAAAAAACTAAATGAGATATAGGAGTACAATTGGGGTGATGCAGCGCTGTCTATATTATATTACAATATGAACGCGATATGTAATGGGGAAAGTGTCAAGACTAGAGGTTTTTAGAGAGTCGGGAAGGTGTGGGCATGTTAGTACTTATAGTGTTTGGCACTGAACAATCAGTTGGCGGGCCTAACACATTCATGAGCAGTGCACTTGTTAGAAATTGATCCTAGAAGATGGGATATCGCTCAGGCCCTCAAAGAATTCCATGTTAAACTTCAATATGTCAATCCCAATGAGGTACGTGTTTTATTCTATCAATTCTTATATTGTCTCCCCTACATGGCTATTGTTTTTTTAACAAAATACTTGTTTTGGGACTGGTAGATCAATTAGAACCACAGGGGGAACATGAAAACTTGACTGAGTACTGCATTGACAGTATCCTTGTTATCGGTGAGAGAATATTGCTACAAAGACCTGCTAGAAGACCATGCTATTTATATGAGCGTGCCTCGTGACAGAGTTTGAAAATTGATAGGACAATGATCCTTGATTGACCATATTTTTCAATATTATGTGATAAGCCATCCTCTAGAGAGGATCTTATAACTAGACTTGATGGGCATTGAGGAGCGTATTTTGTTAATAAAGAAGACAATGATTATGATACTTTCCGTATACAGTGGTTCATATGGCACTGACGGAGCATCTTCATCTTCTTAGGTACTAACCATCCTTATATTATATTTAGGTAGCATATTACTCATATTGTTATGCGATGTAAATTTATATTCTACTTTATATAGGTAGCAGCACCAAGACCAGCAACAGCACCAACACCATCACCGGCTAAAGCGACCCTTGATGATGAGAAAGTGGCTGAGATCACACTACCACCCTGGCAGAAAATGCTTCCACTCTCAGATGGTGGTAGTGAGTTGGTTAAGTTCCACATGATGTCATAGTCCAACGTCTTCTAGCAGCCGTGTCGATTATGTAAGTTATCATGCTAATATTTCTTAGTTAGTTATTACTTATAATATTGATGTAGATTTAGGACAATGCATGTGTCAACGTCATGCAAGAACAAGCATGCAGCACATGACTGAGGGTATAAACAAGGTCGCCTTTGAGAAAATGTTGACTGCGTGAAAGGCGATTGTGATAACGATGATGAAGGTGACAACATCGATTATAAAAAAGGATAAATAATTGTAAACTCACTTACTTCAATTATTTTTGTGTCATATCAAAATATTCAATTTAACAATCCTAGTTTACATTTTTCATATGTATACTTATAAGCTCGGTTACAAAGATGGTTGCAAATGTATGAAGGTCACTCAAGCTGGCATGGGGACAGAGATGGGGATGACGAAGATGCAGATGAAGGTGAAGATGTGGATGACAATGAAGATGGTGAAGATTGAGTTGATGATGATGAAGGCGAAGATGGCGACGATGATGATGAAGGAACTGAATTGGATCTTTCACTTGAAGAACGTACAAAGCATTCACATGATTCTTTGTCCAAAAAGAGAAAACGTTCACAATAACACATTAATCTTATTACCATTTATATTTATTTTTGTTACATTTAACTCCAGTTGTTTAAATTTTAAATTGGCTTAATAAGTTATTTAATTCTAGTTGGATGTTTACTCTGAGTTCGCTATTGCAAATTTTATTTTTTTACGTGAGTTCTATCATGTTTCTAGGAGGTTGTCTCTTCTTTTTGTCCTAAAATGACCATGTTATCGTGAAGTTATTAGTTATACATGTCAAATCATACAAGATATATTGCACTACAAAATTGAATGCTGATGTGTTTAAAGATGGAAATACACCATGTTGATCGAGTTTAGGTGTTAATGAATGGTAACAATCCATGATGGTGCCCATCGTCCAATTGCCATCCGAGAGCTTGTAATAATCATGAAGGTGGCAACTCACCTTTATCTTTCACGGCGATCAATTCCTAATTTCCATATGAAGCTTTGTAGTCATCGACACAATGGTGATTCACCTTCGTAACACATAGTGATCGCAATGTGTCTGCATTGAACATGTAAGGATATGTTACAATGGTGATCCATATTAGGTCACCATCAGAGGGATTTTCATCGCCATGATGATCGAAATTGATTTTCTGTAGCATGACAATCACCATCACTAATACATGACGATCACACTTTTCATGTTAGGTAGCTTGTTATTGTGCAATTAATTACCCTCATTAATATTTGACGACCAGCCTTGAAAACATGAACCTTGTTGAGTAAACCCATTTTAAGATATTTTTAAGTGCTCTAAAGCTCAAATTTGTTTTTTTTATTCACCTCTAATACCTTTGCTCCTTCAAATCATTTTGTTTGGATCATAGATTCTCAACTACAAGTTTGTGTTACCAGCTACATCAAATATGTAATGTTTGTTTAGTTTTCTTTATTTTTCTAAGGTTATGAGTGAGTCAGATGTTTCAAATAATTTACTAGATTGTTTATTTGATTATAAGTAAAGTAGATGTTTAATTTTGTTAGATGGAGTTAGATTGACATAAAGTGTCAATTTGTATCTTGATTTAACTAAACATTCAACTACCATTTCTTTTTTATCTATTTATTTAAACATCTACAGAGATGAGTAATGTGTATTAGACTGATGCATCCACAAACTCGGGTGAGACTAGTACACATATGGATTCATCCACATTATCGACAAACTTGAGTGAGGAGGATATCATTGGTCAGGAAGGCTGAAGATTTCTACTATACATATGCAAGCGATGTTGGGTTCAGTGTATGAAATGATGTATAAAGGCAAGAAAAAAGAGGGGGAAATTATGTTGCAGAAATGGGTTTGCTCAAAGGAGGGCTTTGGGGAAAATAAATATAGGGACAGAGAGGACATCCAACGAGAACTTAGGGGATTGACAATGGTAGGTTATTGTGCTTGTTTTAGACTAAACTATGATAAGAAGGCAAAAAATGGGTCGTTATAAACTTTTTAACCTTAGCATAAGCTTCTCATAGCTTCATCAAAAGATATGTCGTTTCTTCAATCCAATAAAGCAATGAGTGATGTGGACATGGCTATGGAAAAAGGATTGCACAATGTGGGTGTATGGCTAAGCCAATTGCTTAAACCATGGTCGATCAAGCAGGCAGTTACCAAAATGTGAGGTTCTTAAGGACGAATATTTATAATAAAATGGAATGCGCCACATTTCATAGATAACCAAAAATGATTCAGTGGTAACTCTAGCATTTTTTTATAGTGAATTTGAAGATAGATCCATATTTGTATCACATATACAACATATACAGTGATAATCATCTAGCAAATTATTCTAGGTAGACTTGACATTGCCACTTTGACTATCAATATTTCAGGTATGTGTTGGAATTCGATACGACATATAAGACAAATGCATATAAGAAGTCGCTCGTGATTTTTCTTGTTGTGAACAATGACTACAGACCACGGTAGTTGGTTGTGCGTTATTGGTTGATGAGACTGTTGAAATGTATAAATGGGTATTAGACTTTTTTGAATGGCATAAAAAATATGTTGCCTTAAATGATCGTTTGGATGGTGATAAGGCAATTCCTAAAGCAATGAAGATGGTACTCACCAATTGTAATCACTGGCTTTAGCATGGCATCTAGAATGAAATGCCCAGTCAAATGTGAAGAACCCGGACTTTGTCCAAGCCTTCAAGGCAGTCATGTTAGATGTCTTGAGTGAGAAAGAGTTTAATGAGGAAGACGATCGCTTGCTCCAATCCTTCAACCTTAGCGGAAATAAATGGGTCTAATGGATTTATGCGAATCTGGAACATTGGCCAGAGGCCGTGCAACAAGATACATATTTTTTGGTATGAGAACTATGCAACGGTCAAAAGGTATATATGAACATATATCTCAATTGGTTCGCTCAACGTTGCTATAAACTATTTGAATTTGTACTATAATTTGATGGGGTGTTGGCACGTACTTGACACACCTAGAGGTTGGATGACTTTAGGTTCACAAAAGAGACGCTTGTGCTGCAGGCACGCGCGCATTAGAGTAGCATATGACAAGTATGTATAATAAACTTTTCAAACATGTGTGCAAGAATATTAAGGGTGAGGCAACCTTTATAGTTTGTGGCATGATGTATGATGTGGAGGTTTGAATATATGAATTGGTTGAGTTTGGGGTACCGAATGATAAGCGACATGTAACCAACAAATTGATATGCTAAAGTGCATCTGTGGCAAGTTTGAGTCAATGTGGATACCTTACCATCACATGTTTAGTGCGATGAAAGAAGAACACTTACAAGATATTCCAAGCATGCGCATACTACATTGATATCAATGAATCATTGGAAAAAGTCATATTTTGCCAACCGGGCCAAGCACTTTTCATTGGGGGACGATATTGTTTTGATACAGTTCTATCCAGATAGTTACCACTAGGATTGTTCACTTTACGGTAAAGTAAGTGAATGGTCAACTCAGGAATGAAAAGGTTGCAAATGACCAAGATGAGGTATGCAGGGATGGTACAAATATTAAAGGAGGAACTGTACATGACCCATTCATTTTAAAGACAAAGGGCAGCAAAGGTGCCAGCTTGAATAAACCATGGCCAATGGCCCGTCGATACGGCATTTTTTAGGCCACTGGAAGTTCCAAACCATGAGCATTTCTTATGGCATGATAGAAAATGACAATACTATCGAACCCCACCATGATGATGACTCACCATCATCCAATGTACAAGGTGCATACGTAGTAGGGGTCTTCGGACAAGGTACATCACAAGACCCATTGCACGTACATGCAACATTACAATACACATTCAACGGGTCATGTATACCCACCATCATTCAACATACAAGGTGGGTACCCACATTTTTTCAACGTATAAGGTGCTTACCTAGCTGGTTACAACGTAGCCGATGCACATTATAACACGGCTACAATGGGCATCCCCTACAAGTACAATCTCTCTTATCCACCACAGTGAAGGTACCTAGATTCAGTGACAATTGAATATTATACAATAGAGATAGATTTAGAAAACATGAAAAGCATAGATTCTCAAGGAATTTTGCCAACATCTCCCCTAAAAGAGGGTAGTCCAAAACTTAACCTGTAATAAAAAGTTCAGCAAACTCACCTTTATTATAAAAAACTGATCCTCCACTAGTAAAAGTATGTCAAATATTGTACAATTAACTATCATAGTACACAATAAATACATTACAAAATGTGTGTAACTAAAACTATTCAACAAAACTTCAATTTGAATTAACCAATACATTCTACCCCTTGAGTTTCCTCTTCTTCATCACACTCTATTTAAAAGTAAGCCCCATTGTTGCTGCTTACTGTGTCATTGAAATTCCCTCACATAAAAAAGTCCATGCGATTTTCTATTGGTGCAGACAATCTTTTAGCAGGATGCTTGAGGATCTTAAAAAGAATCCCACACTAAATATCGTGTGATTTCAATGCCTATAAAAATTCAAAATATCATACTCCTACAAATATTTAGCAACGTTGGAAGAATAGAGAGGCACAAACTAGTAAATTGAGCCTAAACTAGATTACCTCAGAGTGGTAGTCGTGCGTTGTTTGCGCACTCACGTCATCCATGAATCTCATCACCCATATTCCATAATCACTTCTGCAACGTGATAAGCGCATCATTAATGTGATGATAACACAAAATCATTAATTTGGTGATAACACATAATCACTCTTGCAATGTGATAAGCGCATCATTAATGTGATGATAACACAAAATCATGTTCAGTGAACTTATCCATGTCAATGGAGGTGCACGTGGCACGACTTTGAAATTTTCAATGAGCTGAATGTTTTTGTCGAGGTTAACCATGCATGGAGTTTATCCTCAAATAAGATATCCATACTTTGCAATTCCATTTTTCATTTATAATATATAAAGGGATAATCAATGTCAACATCACACACATGGTATAAGATAATGGGTAAAAATTAAGGGGTTACAACATAATGTATTTTTTACAATCCCATCATGTTCACTATTACTTCAGTCATCTTGCAAGGTGTCACATATGGTCACTTCCTCTTGCATAATGGATATTATGGCCAACAACTAATGATCTTTACCATCGTGTATCAGAATACAATTCTATATTATGCAACACATTTAGACGACCATATTATGTCATACTTTAAAAGCTTAACTACATTTAATTTGCTTACTGTGGTATGCATCTCAAGCATGCCCGTGTATCTCTCCACAATTTTGTGTTTGCGTTCAAAATTAGGAAGTTCTTCTAATTTTGCAACGCATTAAGATTGCAGTGTCACAAAAAAACATAATATATAAAAGTACAGGCAAACCCAAAATAAGTATGGTACTTCATTAGTAGATACTCATATCAAACAACGTTGGTAGATACCAAAATCGATGATTTTTAACTCAGCATGAGCCACCAAGGTCAAGGTAAGGACAAACAAATTTATAACTTGCATATCAAGCCAACTCTCTAGACCGAGCATCTTGAATGCTCTCTGGTTAGCATCATGAATAGAAACTTTCACAAGAACCTCACTACAAAAGATAGATAATAGACAAACTTAATCAAAGAATGAAAGTGATTGTGTGCCGAGCCTTCTTAGATTAGTGTGACTACTACCTATTCACCAAGCTTTTCTCAAATACATACTCCGATAAACATGAATATATGATATTTAGTGTGTCTAGCAGCACATATAGTCTTAATTTAAATACATTTCACTTTCATTCAAGGGTTGTAGTACCCTTCAAATATGGTGAATTAACCACAAGTCTTGCTCTCCTCTCCCAGGTTGTGTGTAACTGCATCAAAAATTGACTTTCAGAAGAAGTATGTTCATATATTCTAGTCACGACTTGTCTGGAATTAATTCATCATCAAATTTTTGATCAAACCTTCATTCATCTTATTCTCGTGTTTGGGTGATACGTGGGTCTTTGTCTTTGGCTCGAGGCTTACCACTATCCCAATGCAAAAGACTCAACAACCCTCAGTTTTCTTCAGTCCTCAACTATTTCAGTCATATTTGCATGTATGTAGCTCGCATACTCCTGAAAGGCACTTGTGAACTTAAAGCATGTATGTCCTGCCGGAAGCCTTTCTCTTCAAGTTGCTCTACATGAATTCTAGTAACATTCTTACGCTCGCAGTCCTCTTCACCGCCTTGACGAACTTTGATTGTATTGATCCTTCACATCGGCCTTCCTCTCAATAAGTAATCAATAGTAATCTAAAAACTTTGAAGTGTTTTAAAACGCATACCGCGAAGCTTTTAGGTCTTCCTCCCCTTGAAGTTACATACTCAAGGCTTTTCAAATGACTTAGTTATTCTACACCAGTAGTGAAGGCTGGTTCTTATCAACAAAATCCCCAGCATATGCCATTTTCTCCACATAAAAAAGCTATAACAAAATAAATTTATCAGTACAGTTATGTCTATTATCATGCGAAGAGGCCTAATGTAAACAAAACTTATTACTTGGATAGACAACACACAGTAACGCTAACATGCTGATTCTTTTGAAACCTTGTGACACCATCTAAACAATCTTTAAGACAACCTGTAGCCACACTCTTCTTACGGATGATCGTAAATGTCTTCACAACATGAAACCACAAGTGATTGACCAGTGGTTTTGATCGAGGGGATAATAGAACCCTGACAGTGTATAGGACAAACGCTCACCTCCTGTAATCACCGTCTGACTCCTCGATTAAGTACTTCCTTAAGGTACTCATAAAAATATCTAATTCATCATTCACCTACTTTGCACTCAGACCTTCAACATCATTCGAATCTCCATCGAAGTTAATTTCTTCACCATCATAGACAAATACTGAGTATAGAACTCATATCGACTGCTGTCACATTGAATGTCGACCCATGGACATCCAACTTGCATGCAACTGGATCAAAGCAACCTAATAATTGTTTCAAAAAACTCATGTACAACTTACTGCATTGTAGCTTCTAGCAACCACCAAACCTCGTCTCCACTACCACTCTCCTCTCATCAATTTCTCAACTAGATCCACAACGTCTCCGGTGTACAGTGGTGAGCAAGTTTCACTTAACAACTCACCACTAGCACCGGGTTGTTTCGCTCCGTCTTCAAGCACTTCGATTTCACCATCCTTATACTAATTGATCTTATCTCTTTCATCAGTTGTTCCAAATTGTCGCCAGTTGTTTTCATTCCTGCATATCACAAACTCACTTAACTTTCAATCAAACTTTAAAATTTCATATTGTATGAATTTTTAACTTAAATATACTTACATCACCCAAAAGCTTTGCCCCTGAAGTTTTAAGAGCAACATATTCTTTCTTATTATTTTAATTAGAAAAAATAAAAATATCATCGCAACCATTAATATGAAAATATGTACCTTTAAATTTATGGACTCAATTAATTACTTACAAGAAGCCAATGAAATTACTTGTTCACTTCTTGACGTTCACATTTTTTTTAACTATCTAAAAATGTTAATATCATAAAATTAATATGTCATTGCATGGGTGAGATGATTCTCAACATGCTAGGATGATGGTAGGCGATTTTTTCTTGATGGCCATCAGAGAGCCAGAAATTGTCCCACACACATGGCGATAAAGACATAATCACCATCAGGGGGGTTATGATTCATAGTGATGTGTCGTGATCGTAATGATGTGTCATGATCGCCATTCACAAGATGGCAATCATGACCCAGCATGGTGACTCAAGCCTTCAGGATGGCGATTAGTGTCTGTACATTCCAAAAATGACAAGACACGCACAAACACGAAGATCACCATCAGAAGAGCAGGAACACTATTAACGGTATTGATCTCCATGTATACTATGGAGATCACCATCAGAAGAGGAGGGATACTATTTACGATATCGATCTCCATGTATAGCATGGAGATCACTACCTCTTAATCGCTATCAGTGGGGCACGCGTTGTGAAGTGAGATTAGATCACCATGTATAACATGGCGATCACAACCCCTTTTGGCGACCTGTGCCTTAAATATGGCGATTGGAGCATTTTTTCTAGAACATATACAAATCACATTAACCACAATAAACTCCAAACTAATGCTCTATAACACACACTTTGATTTCTAGAAGCGTGTAAATATGTAATCTTTCTTTGTTTAAAAAAAACACACATTATCATAAACCAACACATGCAATCCATGTAAGACATTGCTACCATAAACCCAAGCCTAGAAAAACTCACTTTGAGTCTTTAAAACTTCGAACAACAGAAACCAACTAAAAATTCAAAAAACATATGAATTAGAGATACAAACAATGAGTTAACCTCAAAACTTAAACAAACCCTAAATTTGCTCAAAATCACTCAAACATGATTTTACCCCAAAACTCAACCATAAAAAACCATAAATCATACATTTGATTTGAGAGTGTCAGAAAAGAAGTGCTACCTCAAATCCACTTATTATTGAAGGAGATTATAAAAGAAATTGAAGTTTGAGAATGTAGGAGAAGAAGTGAGAGATCAAGAGGGCGTGATTTCGTGTGTTTGAATAAAAAAAATATTGGGTGGGCTTACCTGTTCAACAGGTTACGGAGAGAAAAATGTCTCTCTAAGTCATGAAATGGCTGAGATTAATCTGATCAGATTCAATAACTATAAGTAATCATAGTCATGTAATGGCGTGATTTCCTAAAGTTTTATTTTTTTCAAAAATTGTCCAAATATCACCACAGTGCGGAGTAAAAATTAAATTATCCAAAGCCAATATTTTTTTTGTTTCAACTGGTATGGAAAATCATTTCAAATACGTTTCACACTATTTTTTATTTGAAATAAGTTTGAATATTATAATTGAAAGTCATTAAAGGGCACAAGTAGAATATTGTATCATTGTTTGACATGTAACATGAATGAATATCACTTTTTGACATATTTAAAGTACATATTTGAGATACATAAAGTACCATACTTGTGTAGGTGTTGAAGAAGGAAAAGCTGCAGCCTCAGAAGAAAATCTTCATCATAGGCAAAAGAGGGAAGCAGAACAGAGACTTTCCCAAACACAGTAGATGTCTAACCATTTCTGGTAAAAAACGATTTCAGGCTACAAGTAGGCATCCGTTGGATTCATAGGAGATCATAGGCAACCGTTAGAATCACTTGTATATATACATCATCCCTCATTGTAAACAAACATAATTTTATCTTCAATAACAGATCAGAACCAAAAAGGGTTCATCATCTCTGAAGCTCATCACTTCCCAAAGATCAGAACCAGACAGGTTCATCATTTCTACATGGTATCAGAGCAGTGATTCTGAGAACCAACACAAATGGCAGAACCATCAACCTCCGGCCAGCTTCACCACCATGACACCAACCCCAGACTAACCTCCATCCTGCTCACTGGCCACAACTATATACCGTGGGCCAGGGCGGCTCGAGTGAGCCTGAAAGGAAGGGGCAGACTGGTCTTCGTGGATGGCAGTAAGCCAAGACCGGACCGAAACTCAGAAGAATGGGACATCATGGACAGCCAGGTAATGACCTGGATAACAAACTCAATAGACCCAAAACTCAGTGAAATTTTTTGTTTTTGTGAAACAGGACAGGAACTCTGGGAAGAAATCCGGAGCAACTATTGTGAACAAAGCAATTTTTCACAAGTCTTTGAACTTAAACGAGAGATCTCCCAAGCAAAACAGGGGGACAGATCAGTACCGGAGCTAACCGGGTTTTTAAAATCGAAGTTCAAAGAACTTGAAACCTTGAGACCGATGACCACTGACCTGAAGGAACTCCAAGAACGGGCTGAGCAAGATATGGTTTACCACTTCTTGACGGCTCTCGACTCAAGCTACGAAGCATTCCGAGCTCAGATCTTGATGTCGACAGAAAAGCCAACTTTTGCCACCGTCTCAGCCATAGTTCAAAGAGAAGAAACCAGGCGACGAGTCATGAGTACCAGAGATGAAAAGGGGGAAGCACTAGCCATGGCGACCCGCGGCTTCCTCCGAAACCCTAACCCTAAGGAAGGGGGAAGACACCGCGGACAACCAGGCGAGCAGGTGAGATGCAGCCACTGCCGAAAGGAAGGACACACCCATGATCGGTGCTGGAATCTGCACCCTCACCTCCGACAGAACCAGAGAAAGTTCCAGAACGAGCGAGGGAGCTGCGCGAAGAGTGACGAGCGAGGAGGCTCCGCGAAACGCTCACCCTTTTATACCGAGGGTTTTATTGGCGCGGGTCACGGGTCAGGACCCGACCCAGACCGCAGGGCAAATAATATACATGGACCCGGTTCGGGCAGTGGGTACCGACCCGACCAAATGGAAGAAATAGACCGATCCGGATCCATTAGGGCAGACCTGTCCCCAGACAACAACGCACAGATGGCTGCACTGCTCAAACAATTCGGAGAATTTTTACGCGATACCCCAGGTTCATCTAATTGCAATACTGTCAATTATTTTTCTAAATCTGCAAACTTTTGTCACAACTTAGAACACTGGATAATAGACTCTGGTGCCTCTGACCACATGACTTATAACACAAAAAATCTACACAGTCTCACTAAATTAGAAAAACCACAACACGTGACGGTAGCCAATGGAAATAAAGTTCCAATTTTTGGCACAGGGTCAACCACACTCTTCACAAAAACCATTAACAACGTACTTTGTCTCCCCAATTTTAACTCCAATCTCCTATCCGTCAGTAAAATAACCAAAGACCTGAACTGCAATGTTACATTTTCACCTGACAAAGTAATTTTTCAGGATCGGGTCACCGGGAGGAAGATTGGTGAAGGGAAATTTAGAAACGGTCTGTACTACTTAGAAGATACCGACAAAACATGTCTGGCCACCTCCAGTACAGTACAAAAGGACAAATTACTTCATTGGAGATTCGGTCATCCCTCTGACAAAATCCTAAACAAATTACTTGGTTGTAATTCAGACTCTAGCAGTTGCTCAGTCTGCAAACTCTCAAAACAAACCAGGTTACCTTTTCCACTATCTAGTAGTACGACAAAACGATGTTTTGAATTAATCCATTCTGATGTTTGGGGGCCTGCCCCAGTTGACTCGTATAATAAATTCAAATATTTTGTTACCTTTATTGATGATTTCTCTCGCACCACCTGGTTATATCTTTTAAAATCAAAAAGTGAAGTCTTCAGTCGTTTTCAAGAATTCAATAAGTTAGTCGAAACTCAATTTGAAACAACCATAAAAATCTTTAGGTCTGACAATGGAACCGAATATACTAACAACACCTTTTTTGAGTTCTTTAAACAAAACGGTATACGACATCAAACCACCTGTATCCACACCCCACAACAAAATGGTGTCTCAGAACGCAAAAACCGACACCTTCTTGAAATGACTAGGGCTCTCCTCCTCCAAAATAACGTACCCAAACGGTACTGGTCAGACGCAATACTTACAGCAACATACCTTATCAATCGATTACCCAGCGTAAAATTGCATCTGAAAAGCCCTATAGAAATTCTCAAGGGTAGGAAAATTAATCTTGATCACATACGAGTCTTTGGATGTACATGCTACGTACACATTCCAAAAATTGATAAATTGGACAAAACCGCAGTCAAAACCCTATTCTTGGGGTATTCCGCTGAAAAAAAGGGGTATAAATGCTACGACCCAACAAACCATAAACTCTACATCTCACGCGATGTACAATTCTTAGAACTAGAATCCTATTACCCAAAGGACTCCGACAACCATAACCACCACAAAACACTTCCGCTACCTAACAGTATTATTTCCTCCGATATCATAAGACAGGAACAGGATAACACATCAACCACGCCTGAGACAACTACCTCAGGGGGAGCAACTGATGAGGCAGTTGTCACTGATGAAGCAGTAATCGTAAGAAGATCAACAAGGCAAACTCATCCCCCAGCAAGATTAAAAGACTACGTGTCTCATCAGGTTTTATACCCTATCCAAAATTTCCTATCTTATGATAAAATCTCTAACAAACACAGGGCATACTTGGGAAAAATTGATGAAACAGATGAGCCAAAGACCTATCAAGAAGCCCAACTCGACCCTAAATGGAGAAAGGCGATGAATGAAGAACTCCTAGCCTTGGAAAAGAATGAGACTTGGGACATAATCCCACTACCCAGCGGGAAGAAACCCGTAGGATGTAAATGGGTCTACAAGACCAAATACAACAGCAACGGCACTATCGAGAGATACAAAGCCCGACTAGTTGCCAAAGGCTTTACTCAGACATATGGAGTAGATTACCAGGAGACGTTCGCTCCAGTAGCAAAAATGAACACAATCCGAGTGCTACTATCCGTTGCCACAAACCTCAACTGGGAACTATATCAAATGGATGTAAAAAACGCATTTCTCCAAGGAAATCTGGAAGAAGAAGTATATATGTCCCTACCTCCAGGACACGAGAAAGCAACACACCCATCTCTGGTATGTAGATTAAAGAAGGCTATCTACGGCCTGAAACAGTCACCAAGGGCATGGTATGGAAAATTAAGCCTATCTCTTTTAAAGATTAACTTCGTCAAAAGCACGGCGGACTCATCTATGTTTGTCAAACACACGAACAACTCCACTACCATCGTTTTAGTCTACGTAGATGACATTATCATCACCGGAAATAACCACAATGAAATATGGAGTGTTCAAAAATTTCTAAAGGGAGAGTTCGATATTAAAGATCTAGGAAAACTAAAGTACTTCCTAGGGATAGAAATAGCTCACTCGAAGAAGGGATTGTTTCTATCTCAAAGAAAATATATCTTAGACTTGTTAAAAGAAACAGGCATGATAGGGGCAAAACCTGCTAGCACACCAATGGAAACCAACATAAAAATAAGACTGAATGATAGCAAACCAATAACTGATATAGGCCAATATCAGAGATTAGTAGGAAAACTTATTTACCTAACGGTCACAAGACCAGATATCACTTTTGCAGTTAGCGTTATCAGTCAATTCATGCATGCACCCTGCACAAATCATCAGGCAGCCGCAGAAAGGATACTCAGATACCTTAAAGGAACTCCCGGCCAAGGGATATGGATGAAGAAAACCGGGACAAACTCCGTTGCTGGATACACTGACGCTGACTGGGCAGGTAGTTACGACAGAAAATCTACAACAGGCTTTTGTGTCTTCGTAGGTGGGAACCTAGTGACCTGGAAGAGCAAGAAACAAACTGTTGTAGCAAGGTCAAGTGCGGAGGCAGAATACAGAGCCATGGCCTCCACTGCTAGCGAACTCACATGGATTAAACATCTCCTTCAAGACATGAAGGTTGAGATAAGAAAACCAATGGAGATGCACTGTGACAACCAAGCAGCACGTCATATTGCAATGAACCCCGTTTTTCATGAGAGAACCAAACATATTGAAGTGGACTGTCATTTCATAAGAGAGAAAGTACAGTCTGGAGAAATCACCATTCCCTTTGTACGTAGTGAAGACCAGCTAGCCGACATCTTCACCAAAGCTCTTGACAAAAATAACCTCCAAAGAATACTTGACAAGTTAGGTTCGATCAACCTATACGAACCCAACTTGAGGGGGAGTGTTGAAGAAGGAAAAGCTGCAGCCTCAGAAGAAAATCTTCATCATAGGCAAAAGAGGGAAGCAGAACAGAGACTTTCCCAAACACAGTAGATGTCTAACCATTTCTGGTAAAAAACGATTTCAGGCTACAAGTAGGCATCCGTTGGATTCATAGGAGATCATAGGCAACCGTTAGAATCACTTGTATATATACATCATCCCTCATTGTAAACAAACATAATTTTATCTTCAATAACAGATCAGAACCAAAAAGGGTTCATCATCTCTGAAGCTCATCACTTCCCAAAGATCAGAACCAGACAGGTTCATCATTTCTACAGTAGGTAATTTTAAATTTTCCTAAAATCGAAATTGATATATTATAAGAAACAGTATTGTTTTTTCATAAAGTACCAAGTCTTGTTTTTGAATAACAAGTTAGATGGCCCAAACCTTAAAATAATATGGAACACATTCATTTGTAGGTTGACTGACAAATCAGAACAGTTTGTCAAAATATATTCATAATAAAACAAATTCATTGGTAAGTCAAAATGTTCTAAAATTTCCTTAAATAGAGTTTCATTAAGACACGAGATTATCAAAATCCAGTCTAAATATTTAATGTAATTGACTTAAAGTAGGTGAGAAAAAAATAGATTGGCCGCTCAATTCAAAGACTAAAAACGCAATCAAGCCGACTCAAACTTGTCAAATTATGAGTTTTCGATGACCTACTATTTAGTGAGAGTAATATTCGATCAATCTGGATTGTTGAAAATAAACATAATTTAACCGATTTAATTTGGAGACAGATAAATAAAATTTCGGACATGAATTGCGCTATTGGAATACCGCAATTGGACCTAGTTAGTTAGAATCGTTTGGAAAAAAACTAATTAATTTCTTGTCCTTTTTATTTAAACGTCTTAACTGGTACAATTTTTGTCAGACGGTTTATATCAGACAAGAACATCTCTTATTTGAATCAACCATAGATGATCTGGATCCGTCAAGTTATGAGAGTGAATAGGTTGTATGTTCTTTTAACGAAAAACCAACGAATTAGGAAGAAAAATCAATGAAATCTGAATGGCCTGCGCAGGACTCCACCCAGTCGGCCAGAAAATCATTTTTAAATTACCTTTCACCCTTCTGAATCGATATGAAGCATTTGAATTCGAAATAAAATCAAAATAAAATCATTAGTTAATTGTTTATCGTTGAAAGAGCATGTAAAGTGTCATATCCCAATGTGGTGCTCAATATTCTTGGGAGTTGGGAACACGAGTAATGTTGTGAGCATAGGCCAGACCAGAATTTTTTTTAAAAATTTATTAAACAAAAAATATTTTACGATTTTTTCTATTATATTTATTACATTTAATTGAATATTATTTTTAAGAGATCGTACGCCAAATGAGACTAATGCGATTCTTTAATTTTACAAACTCGAAATAGATGAATAATATATAATTTAATTATTTTATATATATGAAGAGAGAAAATATTATACAACTCTCTAAATTTATATTTTTTTTGTTAAAAGGAAATTAAATTTCAATACAAAAATTACAACTATACATTGAACATTATACCCAAAATATAAAATTAGTAATTGCTAAAATTATAACGCCAGAAACGGCATGTCAATCTAGGTTACTATTGAAAGTTATTAAGGAATGAAAACTTTCTTAGAATGGCAACAACACGTTTTTGCAGGTCTTAACAATGAAATTTGGCTAAAAAATGACTCATCTCATAAAAGCAAACTCGTGGACATATTTCCAATTAAAATTGACCATTTTTTACCAAAATCAAATACTGTCACGACTCTCGAATCTGAAAGTCACTAACGTTGTTTCCTCTACTCCTCAAAATCTAGATCTTTTTGGACTCTATCACTTCCTGGCTGATAGAGATACTACGGCTTCCTAACCTATGCACTGCCTCATGCAGCCACGCACGTACCTTAACTGAATTAGTTAGGTTCTGTAACTAGCTAACTGTCATAGTTTATTATAGTCTCTTGGCTTCTTAATATTGTAAGCTATATCTATAATCAAGTGTCTCAGTAATTATTGAACATCAAGAACTAGAACAGTCTTCTTCTTCCTAAAAGTCTTCTCTCTCAAACACTCTGTACACCTCTATTTTTTTATTATTTTAGTATCGGAGCCAGTCTTGTGGCTCTCGAGCTTCTGTAAAAATGGCGAGCAACTCAGGTGTGACTGTAGAAGCAAACTCAAGTTTTGGTTCTGACTCTTCTGTTTCGAAGGTTTTAAACAGAACACTGAATTCTTCTATGTTGATTAAATTAGATAGAGATAACTTCATTTTATGCAAATCTCAAACAGTTCCTGCAGTAATAGGCAATGGCCTTGATGAAATCTTGTATGCAAAATCTGAGAAACCACAAGTATTGGCGAATGGAAGTGTGAAGTCTCAGTACAGACCTGGAAAAGGAATGATCAATTACTACTGAGTTGACTCTGATCTTCCATGACTGAGCAAGGTCTTGAAACAATACTGCAATACTGTCATTCAAAGGATCTTTGGCAAGCTCTTGAAAGAAGCTATTCTAATCAATCCAAGGCGAGGATGCTGCAATTAAAGAATACCTTACAGACAATGAAGAAGGGAAATCTAACTGTTGCAGATTATTGTGACAAAATGTGAGTGGTTACTGTTGGTCGTACAACAGCAGGAAATCCAATTAACGAATAAGAATTGATACTCCACCTATTAAATGGTCTAGGTGTTGAGTTTGACTCAGTAGTAGTCAATGTCATCTCACGAGCTGATGAACTTTCAATTAAACAACAACAAGCTCTTTTAATGAGCCATAAGTGTAGGATGGAAAGAATTAATGTTGATTCTGAGCTAAATATCAGCCATTCCATGTCTGTAAATTTTGGTGGAAATTTTCCTGGCAGAGGTAACTTTTCTGGAAGAAGTGAAAATCACAATGCTCCTGCAAATTATGGAAGAGGCAGAAGCAATAATTCACAACAGAATTTTCGTGGTAGTTCAATGGTGGCAGAAGAGGAAGAGGTGGTTTTAACGGTGAGGACTTCAAACAGACTGACATGTCAAATCGAAATTAGAATTGGACATGGTGCTCTCACCAGCTATTACTACAATGGAAAAGACAATGGATATCATCGAGTACAAGGATCTTCCTCTATGCCTTATTAGGGATAAACAAGCTTTGTTCTTATTGAAATGGTAGCCAATGCTGAGACAAGTTCTTATCCAAATTGGTACATGGACAATGTTGTAACTAATCACATCACAGCAGACTTAAACAACCTCCATTTTGCACCTAGGTATAATGGTAAGGACAAATCGATGTTGGGAGATCAGGCTCTAAAAATTACTCACATTGGTTCATCTTTCTTGCCCATACCTAGTGAATCCTTGATTTCAAAACTGAAATTCATGCTTAGAGTGCCTTCTACTAAGAAAAACCTGTTTACTATATCATAACTTACCAAAGATAATCCAATTTTTATTGAATTTCATGCTGGTTATTGTCTTGTTAAGGACGAAGCATCCAAGAGAATACTTCTAAGAGGGACACTGAAGGAAGGTCTGTATGAGTTGTTTCCTGGGAAAGAAAGAGTAGCTGCTCTAACCTCCCGATTCATCATAACCAATTCTGTTCTCAAGCCTAAGTCAGCAACAAGTTTTCCTTTTAATAACCTTAATTCTGTTTCTAGTAAACCTCTCATGTCAGCTCTAAATAATGTTATCTCTAATAATGCTGTTAGTATGCCTTTCAATTTGAATAGCCAATAGGTGTTTTTAATTCTTTTAACATTCACAAATATTTTTGTATCTATAAAATGAGATATCATAAGATTCATTACTAGTCAATTATTCATAGTATATACTTTCAAAATGACAATTTTAAGTAGCATAAATAGCATCAATATAATAATTACATCATTTACATATCATTTCAACAAAATGTTACATTATTCATTTGATCAACTTATAAATTAATATAACTCTAAATAACTTATCGTTAAAATATACAAGTAACACTTGTTTCAATAAAGAAAAAGGGTAGCCTTGAAATAATTTATAACTTGGATAAAATTATCCACAAAACCAATATACTCTATCTTGTCATCTTCATCTATGAGAGCCTCGACACCATCTCTATCAGCAACTTGAGTACCAACCCTCACTATAATGTCAGGAACAAATGCCTCACAATGTTTCAGAAGAAATTCAGATTTCAAATAAAGTAAACAAAATTTAACTTGGCCTCCTACAAGTAGAGACCATATCCAACACAAATTACACGTCCACTAGGTTGAATCTCACTAAAAAGTCAATAAACTAACACTTGATATTTTCTACATCACAAAACACCGCCAAATTAAGCTCCCAAGAATCACCTACATCACTAACACTTATTGTTTCACTTTTACAATAGAATCACCTGCTGTGAAGATTTGCTGCAAAATATAATATCAGACCCAAGGCCATTGTCCAGGTCAGCCTCTCCGTCCGAGCACTGTTAATGTCTTGGACAGTTTTGGGCCAACATCAATACCTGAAAAGTTCATGAGAATAGACAAGATTGCTTGGGTTGCTTAAGCATTTTTATAAGCCTACAGCAAAAAACAAAAAGAAGAAAGACAATGAGAAAAGCTAGTAAAACAGTTTGGGTCAAGTATGTCTAACATCAATAAAACTAACTTGCATGTGAAAAAACAACAAAAGCTAACATCAAAATAAGCATTCGCGGTCAACAACAACAACAACAACAACAACAACAACAACAACAACAATAATAACAACAACAACAACAATAATAACAACAACAACAACAATAATAACAACAACAACAATAACAGCAACAACGGCAACAACAGCAACAACAACAACAACAACAACAACAACAACAGCAACAACGGCAACAACGGCAAGCAACAACTACAACAACAACAACAATGACAACAACAACAATGGCAACAACAACAACAACGATGATGACGATGATGACGATGACGACTACAATGACGACGATGATGATGACGACGATGATGATGACGACGACGATGACGATGACGACTACAATGACAACGATGATGATGACGACGATGATGATGACGACGACGATGATGACGACGACGATATTTGAGCTTGATGGACAATAAGCTTAGTGGGGAACAACTCATTTACAGGCGTTCTCCTTACAGGCATTGCTCAGTGGTCCAATTCCACCAAATCTATGTCAAGGGACAATCTAATGACGATGCTTGTGTTGAAATTAAACAATGTGATTTACACATGTTTACATGGAAAAATTACAGCAAAATGCTACAAAGAAAAAAACAATAATTCAAATAATTCAAAAGAACCTCATAACCTTCATCAATAATCAGATTGCATAACTTTAGTTGAAATGGATGACCATTTCACAAGCCTCTATAATTACAGCTCCACAAGCATAGAAAAGACACAAGCCAAGAACACGATAGAAATAAAAAGTCTGGAAACAAAAGTCTGACTCCCTTGAAGACATGTCCTTTAAGAACACAAACATACTCTATGCCAGGAAAACATAGAGAGTAAAAGCTGATCAAAAGACTTGCATTGCAAAGGGAAGGATTAAAATATTAGCAACACCATTTTTTTGGATTGTTGCCGTCTACACAACCCACAAAGATCCACATGTTGCCATACTCACATGATGTCAACACAACCTGAACGCATGCTCTTCCAATACAACATGCACGAAGCAACATTTTTTTATATCCTTCTTTGCTTTCTTGATGTTAATTAATTGTAATTCATGTAGTTCGTGGTGCTCATAAATGCTAACAAGAAGTGGGTATTGTCCTAGATAATAATGGGTATTGTCAGGCAAGCAAGAAAAATGAATATTGTTAAGAAAGTCTCTAAAGGCATAAAAATATTGTTCTATCCAAAATTTTCAAGTGCTTCAATATAATGATTTGAAAAGAAATAAAATAATGGTGTAAACTACATACAGCCTCGCAATATACAGAACATAGAAAATACATACTTAATAACCATACAGCTTGAAATACTAGAATTCAATATCAATACTTCAGAAATTAAGGAAATCCATGATTAGTACTTCTACGCCACGACAAGATTAAGAATTGATTGCTTATTGATGTCTTGCTTATTGCTTGTTGAATTCTGCATCTCAAGTTACTTAGAAAGAGCAAAGTTTACTTCACATATATCTCTAGGCAATGCTAACTTCTTTTCAGGGCTCACTCACGTAGATAAGCTTATTGGTCTATTTTAATCAATTAACAAAAACATACAATGAAACAGCGAAGCAGATCAA
This sequence comes from Datisca glomerata, assembly GCA_003255025.1. Lineage (NCBI taxonomy): Eukaryota > Viridiplantae > Streptophyta > Magnoliopsida > Cucurbitales > Datiscaceae > Datisca > Datisca glomerata. The sequence goes on from QANY01004580.1 coordinate 1,848,136, forward strand.
GACGAGAAACTAGCTAGTTAATACAGACTTTTTCAACACCAGTTGCACTGTCAATCACACAGTTTTCCCTTTGACACACCCACATTGCATCAAGATCATCAATGTTTAACAGAAGACCTGATTGCTTCAACATAGTCAGAAAAATGAAATTGCACATGAACAATATATTAAAACTTTGGCAGGCTACACAAAACAAAAAGAAATGCCACCTTTAAAATTTGATATTTAGCCAGCCTCTGGACTCTTGACTGATGGATCTCTCCTCGATTTTCTGAAAATAAAAACCAAAAGAAATTCAGCTAATTAAGAAAGAAACACAATATTAATGCATAATGAGAGAGAAAGAAAAGAAAGAGTGTGATCCTGCAGCAAAAATGAATCTCACTGGTTTTACATCTCTGTACACCTCAAAATAAACAGTTAACACAGCTACTTGGAACTAAAGGCACCATTCTTTGTACTTAGCATAATACCCAATCTCGATACAAGTTTTACTTCAAGAACAAGCAAAAAATTTGTAAACATGCCTTCTTATGTAAACATCATTCTTTTTTTGCTTCTTTGAAAATATCAAGCAAGATTCTCTTTGTTTCGAACTCTACATAAGAAAATAAAAATACCTATTAAAATGATAAACATATAGATATAGTTCTTAGGCACTGAAATACATACATCATCAGCTACCAATTAGTCCATACTAGTTCACATTCATGCTGTAAGCTATAAATTAACATTTCTAAACTCACATACATATAACAGATGATGTGAGGCAGTTAAAAGAGCAAATTAACAAGATGGACAATAATATTCTGTTATTAACATTTCTAAACTTCACATACCTATTTCAATAGTATTCTGTTATTTTCTTGGATGCCTGTAAACATTCTCACTACAACAGGAAGAAAGAATAGTTGAAAGTTATGCCTGATTGCATTAACTACCGCATATATTTACTTTAACAAACATGTTGACTTACCCATTGAGCCAAAGAAAGTCATTAAACATGTGACGAAGCTAAGCTCCCTCGTACTTCTATTTTATCAACAAAGCGATGCACCAATAACATTATAAGGTTAAAGAAACATTCCAATACTTGAAGAAACAAATAAGGTTACATAAGATATTAATCAACTGGGAAACTGACCAGAGATTTCTCTGCGTAATAGATATGTAATAGGGAATTTCTTGAATCCATATCATCAGTTTATATTAAAACATGTACATAAGGCCTTCAGGATTCAACTTATAAAAAAGTTGTTCCATATTTGTGGGATCTTGGCTAAGAGAAAAATGGCATGTGTTGATGCCTGCAATATATCATTTGTACAATGAAAAAAGAAGTCGCAATCATCTCGATAATATACACACACATCTTTCAAACCCTATATTCCTAGAAATTGTGAAAACAAACCCTATATAAAACTCAAAACTCACAACAACAGACAAAAGATAGACATTGATTTGAGAATGAAACCCACCTTGCAAGAAAAAAAATCCTTACCTCTTGTTCTAAGCTGCAAAATTGAAGTAGGAGAGAGATGGGAGATAAAGCTATGCACAGAGCTAAATGATTGATAGCTGCAAGAGATAGATAACTACGAAACAAGAGAGTGATATAGAAAAAGCTGTGAGAGAGAAGCTACGATGAAGCTGAAAGAGAGAGCTTTGTGAGAGAGACTTTTGCAAGAGAGCTGATATAAAAATCTTTTCGAGAAAGAGCTTCATAGAGATGAGAGGTAAGATCGAGAGAGAACTGTGAGATATTGAAGAGAGAGCTGCTGAAGAGAGAGTCTGATCAATTAGGCAAGGGCTCTACTCTCTCTTCTTCAATAAAGATGAAGCCCTAGGTTGTGGGTTTGGTTTTTGAGATGGAGAAGCTGCAAAAGAGAGAGAAGGTAAATCCTTCATTGTCGACTTATATTGGAGTTTGAGGTTGAAGATTGAGAGCCTATGAAGGAGAATTGCGAAGCAAAATCGTGAAGGAAAGTCATCACTAGAGGAAAATCGTGGGCTTCAGTCAAATGCTTCTTGTATTTTGAGTGAAGAAAATACCCAATTTTTTGTAAATCCCACTTTCGGTAATAAAAGTCCCACTTAACTTATTTCACACTCCCGGTTTTTTTAACTTTTTAACTGGAAATGTTTTATAAGATTCAGAAAAAATTCTAGTTGTCTTGAGTATATTACAAGAACATACCATGAATCCTGTATTTAAAACCTGTTGAATATCATATTTGTTGTAGTGCGTGCACTATGACTATTATATTCTTGTATTAGAACTTGTTATCAACTATAGTGTACATCATTTCTCCTTCTGTTAAATATATAACCTCTTACTTGATTATTCATTCAAGTAAGTTGACATTACCCTATGAAGATTTATTCAAGAACATTTTCTCTTCTTTCTTCTCTTCTTCTTCTTCTTTCTTTCTTACTTATGTAGACTTAGATAAAGGAACTCAATTCCTTTCAATCTAAAACAAGAATTCGCACTAAAAATCTTACTCATGTCCATCATTTTCTCGGGGTTGATGTAGTGAGGAAACCATAAGGTTTTTATCTATCTCAAGCAGGTTACATAAAGGACCTTTTACTCAAGACAAACATGCTCTCTGCGAAACCATCCACTACTCCAACAAATTTATCCATCAAACTGCATCATGAGACCTGATATTGATTTTATTGTTAACAAACTAATTATCCCAGTTTGTTCATAATTACTCCCTGGAAATCTTTTAAACGTTTACTCAGTTATCTTAAAGGCTCTATATCTGATGGTGTCACTCTAAGACCTTCTTCATGTTTATCTCTTGAGGCTTACTCCGATGCTGACTAAGCATGTAATCTCGATGATCAAAGGTCCATATGAGTTTATGTAGTGTTTCTAGGTAATTCTCCTATCTCCTGGTCTTCTAAAAAGTAGGTTGTTGTTGCTCGATCGAGCACCATGAGTGAATATCGAGCCTTGTCCAATGCAACTACTGAAGTGGCATGGATTTAATCTCTTTTTTCTGAATTACATGTCAAGCTTCCTTCTTCCCCAATTATCTGGTGTGGTAATATGAGCGCATCTTCCTTAATAGCTAATCTAGTCTTACATGCTCGGACAAAGTAGCTATTTTGTACTTGATGTACGCTTTGTTCCATCTCATGATCAAACAGCTGATGTGCTCACCATGGTAGTGTCTCCTACTCAATTCCAGTATTTGAAGTCCAAGCTTCAAGTGGGTCCTTCCCCCTTTCGCTTGAGGGGGGATGATAGAGATACAACGGCTTCCTAACCTACGCAGTCTCATGCAGCCATGCACGTACCTTAACTGAATTAGTTAGGTTGTGTAACTAGCTAAACTGTCATCGTTGATTAGTCTCTTGGTTTCTTAATATTGTAAGCTCTATATATTCCCTAGTCTATCAGGTAGTAATTATTGAATATCAAGAAGTAAAACAGTCTTCTTCTTCCTCAAAGTCTTCTCTCTCAAACACTCTGTTCACCTCTATTTTTCTATTTCTGACCATGTTAGATGGTGGACTAACCACATTAGATGGCAGAATAAAAACCTTCATATAGTCCAAGTTCACAAGGCTTTCTAACCACATTTGACGGTGAAACGAGTACCAATTATCGGAGTCTAGGCTTCATCCAACTCCGAACCATCCTTGCTGTAGTAGATGAAGGGTTCCCTTTACGGCTAAAAGAATAAGTTGTAAATGAGTATTAGAAATTGTCAAACCAGTATGTTCCCAGCGTTGATTGTTCAATCTCATTGAACTAATTAAGTTTTGAAAAAAATCAAAACACTAAGATATACCAAAACATACTGCCCAAAATTTTCTCGTTTTATATCTAAATAGTAAGTCAAAGAGTTATTATGTTTTGATTTACTATATCCACTACGTTTCAGAATAAAGCGTTTATTCCAATTTTTCTTTGTTTTCCTTGAAATTGACATTCCAAAAGTTTAAATAATAATATAAATGTTTGCTACTTGACCAACTTTTGGATACCCTAGACTACGATCTCGACGGGAATATCTGCGATCATATGCAAATTATGGTACCAAAAAATAACAAAAAAAATCAATAGTGGGGCTTGTATTAGATTCTCATCTTCAAAAATAGTCTAGAACTTCTTCATTACCCTTTGCTCATAGTTAAGAACAACACATGACAAACTGTCCTTTAGTAGTATAAATAGGGAGAAGCCACTTAAAACTATATCAACGCAAGTTTGAGCTCTAGGAGAAGAGAAGAGAGCTCATGTCAAGGAAGGTGGTATATATATTTTTGGGGAAGCAGACAAGGCGTGATGTTGATTCTGGCTCATCTTTTATAATCGAATTCATAGCTTCTTTTGGGATGAGCCGAATCAATATCACTCTTGTATGCTTCTTCTTCGGCCATAGTTAGCTAGCTCTTCCTTTCAATTGGAGATTGTGAGTATTAAATCAAAAACTGATTTTCATTGGTATTAAGTAATTCTTAATTTGTCTCAATCATTCAACTATCATGAATTTGATCAGATCTTACAACAACATTCAGCATATGACTAGCAAATAGAAAATGAGTTAAGTTTCTTTTTAGATTTTGAAAAGTATGAAAGAAAAGAAATTATCAGATGAACTTTCCATTCACTACTACAAAACTGTTTTTTAACGAAGGGGATTTTCCGTCATTAAAAATTTAAGACGACGAGTAATCACCCGTCATCTTAAAAGCTGTCGTCTTCAAGCCCACAAGAACGAGGTAAACAAATGACGACTGTTTCAGAAACCATCTTCTTCAAGCCCATAAGAATGAGGTTGTTTTGTAGTTCTTTGATGACGGTTACTACACACACCATCGTCATTTTTGAATTGTGTTTAACGACAGTGTATAGAGACAACTTTGTCGTTGTTTATTATTTAACTTTCAAAACCGTCATTTTTGTTCTAGTTTTACAACGGTTTGTCTATGAACCATCGTTTGTGATGATATATATATATATATTTTAATTTATTTACAGTATAATTAAGCCAACCTATTAGAACTGAACAATAAATGAAAACAGAAAAATACCACAAATATTTCAGCAGACAATATGACTCTTCATTTCATACAATATGATTGTCCTCAAAATTTCTAACATTATAGACTAGAAAAAATAAATAACGTAATTAATTACAAAAACCTTGAAACTAATGAACTTTGAATACTTATTTAAGTTGTTTTTGTTGCTCTCAAATTGATCTACTTAGTTTTTGAACCCTGCAAAAAATAAAGGTTGGTTTAACCCATCAATTTATTACAAAGTAAATTAAAAGAGTATTGAAAGTTGTCATTCATACATGTTTTGTTGATTTGATATTTACTGTTTCGTTTATCCACTCATGTGTTACATTATAAATTATTTATTTTAATCTTGAGTAAAAGATAAAACATACAAAGTTAAACAAATTATAAATGCACCAATATCATGCTAACCACAAGACATAGTTACATGTAATACCTTGAATAATCACAGTGTCTTCGTCATTTGGTCGAATACAAACAACCTCGTTTTCACCATCTGTGTCAAATATTTCAACAGAAGACATCTCTTTCACAAAAAAATAAAAATCTAATAACGTATCACCTAAATTATCATCAACAATACTTTTATTATATTCTCTTTGAGTGAAAGATAAGGCAACTGATAATCTTGGATCTTTTGGATCTTCGACATAAAGAACTTGTTTTGCTTTCGAAGCCAAAATGAAAGGTTCATTTTTGTAACCTAATCTTGCAAGATCAACTAATGTAAATCCAAGATCATCAACTTTGATCTCATTACTATTCTCAACCTACTCACATTTAAACTACAAAATTCTAAATGTATGATAATTAAGCTCCTAAATCTCTTGGATCACTCCAAAAAGGACAAGTCTGAATAAATAGGATTGTTATCCTCAGCACTTGTAATTTACATTGTATGTGCCACTACACTAACTCCACTGGTCTGGAAACATCAATCGTTATCACGACATTTTGTATGAAATCTATAGCCATTCATGGCGTAACCAAAATATTTGACTACCTCATAAGTTGGGTCGTATGCTATCCACCTCAGTGTGTTTGTTACACTTATAGAGACATCAATATCATTTACCTGATCAGACAGCCAATATTAAATGTCATGTTATGTTCATCTTGTAGCCATTTATGTCTCCTTGATTTGTTAGGATACTTTTTCCTCACGAAAGTCATATGTTGCCTATATAGCAGCACAAAACAAAAAATCAAATAGATATGAAATAAAGAACCATTATAAAAAATAGTGAGCATGATCACAAATAAAAGATTGAGATTATTATACTTACTCGATATAGGGTTGAACTTCATTAGTATTTTTTAATACGTAACTATGTGCTTGCTTCCAGTGTTCATGATCAATTCTTTCTACATGACCACTTGATAAAGGCTTACCATCTTTCAAATCATCATCTGAGCATGAAACTCCAATTGATTTAACTCCTAGACATTTAGTGCAAAACTCTACAGATTCTTCAGCGATATAACGTTCACTAATGCAACACTTTGGACGATTATGATTTCTTACATAACCCTTTAACACTTTCATATATCTTTCAAATGGGTACATTGCAAGTAAACTAGTCCACAGAGTCGTACCTCTCTAACAAGGTGCACACTGAGATGAACCATGATGGTGAAGAATGTGGGAGAAAATTTTTTTTCAAGAATGAATAACGTCATAACAATTTCTTTTTGTAGCACATCTAGTTGTGTTACATCTATAACCTTACTACAAATTGCATTAAAGAATGAAAAAAGTTTGGTGATTGCATATCTTACATGATCTGGTAATAATCCATGTATTGCCACAAGAGTATATGTTGAATTGATGTATGACAATCGTGAGATTTCAACCCATTAATACTAAGATTTTTCAAAGAACCCAGATTTTGAAACTTTGATGAGTACCCTTCAGGAACTTTTATGTTAGCTAATGTAGTGCATAGTTTCTTCTTTTCTGCTCGTGACAATTTGTCACAAGATGGGGGCAGAACTATTTTTTTTCTTTGACTTTTGGCGTCAATTCTAGTCTAACACCCATTTCCACAAGATCCATATGACTAAACAATCCATCTCTTGTCTTCCCAGAAATTTCAAGCAGTGTTCCTATAATTTTCATGCAAATATTTTTTTAAATGTGCATAACATCGAGACAATGTGGAACATGTAACCTTTTCGAATATTCTAGATTGAAGAAAATTGATTTCTTCTCCTAGTGAGATTTGGACAATCCATCTTTCATTGATTCATTCACATTCTTCTTTCCCAGTGTAAATCTAACTTTCTCAACTCTTTCCAACACTTATTTTCCACTTAAAGGTGTAGGAGTTGTTCTAAGCTCTTGATTACCATCAAATGTCTTTTTTTGCCTTCTATAAGGATGTGTGAGTGGTAAAAATCTTCTATATCCCATATATGTATTTTGTTTGCTGTGTTTTAGCATAATAGAAGATGTATCTTCTGCATATATTGGACAAGCATAATAACCTTTAACACAGCATCCACATAAGTTTTCATATGTAGGAAAATCATTGATCGTCTACATTAAAACTACTCTAAGAGTAAATCTCTCTTCCCGATATGCATCACACGCCTCAATTCCCACTTCCTAGAGAACTTAAGATCATCAATCAAATGTGCTAAATAAACCTCAATTCCCACTTCCATATGCTCATTTCTATATAAAATGCAATCATTAGGACATGCATGTATTTTGCCATACTCCATTCCTAAAGAACACAAGATTTTCTTAGCCTCATAGAACGAAATAGGCATTTGATTGCACTCTGAAAGCATTTTCTATAACACACTTAATAAATCTAAAAAACTTATGTCACTCCATCCATATTTAGCCTTTAAATTATACTTCACTAATGCAGATAATTGTGTGAACTTTTTACAATCAGGGTACAAAGGCATCTCAGCATCATTAAGCATCATTTCAAATTTCTCAGGATTATCTAAATAAAAATCTTCTACTGCTTCAACCATATTTACGATACATTCATAATCATCAATATCTACATCAGATCTCACTCTTCCTTCATTTATACCAAACGTACTTTTTCTAGAATTATTTAATTCTCCATGCCACACCAATGTTTGATATCCTTGATCTATAACATTAATGAATAAGTAATTTCTTAAATCAGAGAAAGTGAAAAGTTTGAGATTCTCACATTCCACACACAGACGACGTAAGAAGCAATGGTCATTACCATGCTCCATTGCATACTTGAGAAAATTGTCAACCCCAATGTCATAATTTGTAGATGTTATATCCATAAATATCCACGATTTATCCATCCTGAGAATATGAAAATATATTGAAAACTCATTATTACCCTAGAATTAATGTAATTAAATTAAAAAAAAAAAGATGGAGAAAAAAAAAGAAATATACCTTCCAAATTCCTGAGTTGAATGTATAAAAAAGAAACCAGAGAATCAAAGTTGAATGTAAATGCGATCTCAAGTTTAAGTAGATGAAGGAGAAATAGAGAATCGAAGATGAAGCGAGACAGTATCGATATATTATAAACAACGGAGAGAATAAGAGAAAAGAAGTCGCGCGGTTATTTTTAGGTTAAAATGTGTGATAAAGGACGACGAGTTATATACACCCCGTCATAGATGATGACCAATTCCACGTGCAGGAATAAAAAATTTAAAGGCACGTGGTGTAAAGTGTTAAAACACGATGGGTGGGCTATAAGCTAGCGTTAATGTAGTTTTTGGAACGACGGGTTCTAGAAAACCCGTCATTGTTGAACAACATAAAAAATGACAGTTGATATAGACACCGTCATTTTTGAAACTTCATTAACGACGGGGTATATATAACCCATCGTGTTTGATGCAGCAAAATTTAAAAAAATTTATTAAATTTTATTAATCCTAATCCTCTGAATAAAAACATGTCCAAGTCTATATAGAATACAATCACAAACTCAGAATTCATTCAGAATAATTTGTAGACCACTTCTATTAATATTTAAAATGAAACTTATTACCCCGAGTAACTTATTTACAATCATAAAAATCAAATTGCAACATAAAGCTAGCTATCCCAACCGGTAGCACATATACTCAACAAAGTGATCAGACCATTCAAATCGTACTTCATCAATCTCTTCTTGTGTATACGTTGATTTTCTCGTGAACTGCCATAAAAATTAACAATTACATTAGTCAATTAAACAATTCTACACTATCAATAGAATAGATTAAATATAGTGAAACAATAACTAGTTTACAAACCATTTCATTCATAGACTTGTTACGATTCTCGATTATATGTTTCATGAAACGCATAACAAAATGGCCACATTCAGCGCTCCTAGCTTACTTAGGACACTATTATATAAATTAATTATATAGATTAATAAATCCAAACAGTTAGCATAGACATAAAATATAAATGTATAAATTAATACCTCAGATTTTAACCACTTCAAAGATTTCCTAATTGTACGTTGTAGCATAGTTCTAGCAATATTCAAAGCCCTGCATAAGAAATTTTAACCCTTAATTATATCTTTATAGTGTAATTCATAATAAATTTAATTATTAACTATAGAGTAAAACCTACTTCATAACATCTTTCGGGTCTTTATGACTAAAGTTATTAATAGAGTTAAAGATATACGCATTACTCTTGTGAAAATCCAGGACGACCAATATCCAATGATGGGAGAAACTAAATGGAGCAAAAACATATTGCCTAGGTCGTGTTGCTATCAAAATATCAGAATTGTAACGTGCTCTTTCGTCGAAATTGCCCCATGATGCACCTATGAGTGAGGGATTGACAACGACAAATAAGCTTATGTGTTACTCTCGTAAATTCCGCTAAAGGGACCTACAATAAATAAAACACCGAAATATAAGCAATTACAACATCTTATAAAAGATGTATATAATTATTGAATCGATTACTAAGCATCTTACTCCATATAAATTGACACTACACTACAAGATATCTCGCTCATTTCACATAATTGCTTAATAGTATCTTTATCACAAAATGTTCTAGCATTATCATAAACAAAAATGGCTCTCTCATAATCATTTGTAATGGCCTCATCCCCTCCTATCTTCTTGGACATTGTGTAGAGATACTTTAGTCCTTGTGGAACATTTACAGACTTTGGGTTTTGGTCAACAAGCTACATAGGAGATTTCTTCTTTAGAGATTTGTCCTAAATACAAAGCTAATTTAGTGTTTCACACAAGATCAATACAACTTCTAAATAACTAATAAATACACAAAACATATTACCTCTATAAGTCTAACTAGATGTTCAGGCTAAGGCACATGACACCCCATAGCTTGACCCACAGTCTGCAACTCATCCTGAACTAGGATAGATAGAGGAGCATCATCAATCATGACTAAATCAATTTTCCCACTCTCCTACCAGAACATCATTGCTTGTTGTGTCAATACTTGTGTTGTATGTGACAAAATCATCATCATCAATATCCACAAGCATCTTGCACGTAATTTTCTAAAATAATTTAAAACATTATGAGTATGCGTATGTATAAATTTTATTTACTAAAAAAGTAAATCAAGTTTATAACTTATTGAAAATACCATATAACATTTCGTCTGAGTCATAGAAAGCTTATCCTGGCATTTGGAGCAGCTCACCTTATCCGATCGAGGAGTTATTTTAAGATCACCTTTAAGTGTCTCTTGCTCCAACTCCTTAAATTTGGCACTCCACTTTAAATTCTCCTCATTCACAACTTGTTCACGGACTTGAGTCAATTTCTGCCAATTTCATCCTTTGAGTTGTGTTGAGTAAGTTTAAAATATCTGGTTGGGGTCACAAAATGGCCCAAACCCCTTACCCAACCACCATGTTCGGGATTACCGAAAACCATGGTGAGACTGTTCTGGGCGAAAGTAGGCACCCCTTTCTCCTAAAGTTCATCCTACAATTAAAACACATATAATTAAACCAAAATAATTATATTAAATTCAAACTAATTAAATAAAATGAATTAAACACACTTACCATTTTTTTGCCTTTTCTTCAACGGTCGCATCCTTGAATCTTCCTTTTTCATCCTTACGGGCACACTTCCACAACATTGTCTGATCTATTAGTTCATCAGTACCTTTTCTTTTTGTTGCATAGCAGTTAATAGTAATTAAAGATAGTAATTTGCAAATAAATATTAAGTTCTAAGGAGGTTTAATAATCCCTACCAACATTTCCTCCAATCTTGCATATCTCATATGAGAGATTTTATGATGATATTTATTTTACGCTCGGTTCAATTGTTGTTGTTCCCTTATTTTGTTGTTGTTCCCTTATTTTCTGTAGTTGAACAATTAATAGTAACTATACCAAAATTTATAGTTAAAAAATTAACGTGAAACTAAAACGCAAAGTAAAGGATATTACCAAAAATTCAGGAGTAAGACGAGATTTCACAAACTCATCCCAATGCAATTGCTCGATGAAGTTATACTTAATAGGTGGTTGCCTTAACATTTCAAAAAATCAGGAAAAATAAATTTTAGACCGAAGCTATACTTAAATTTATGTCATAGTTCACCAACATTCATTAAGATATGACGAGGCTTCAAAGTCCTATCGTTTTCGTATTTCATATTGTGTAATACGACGAAGTCTTATGATCCGTGTCTCTTTTTTTAACACGCGTCGTCGAAAAGTGAAATCATAGTAGTGATTCTTTGGTTTCAAAAGTATTCACAAAGTAGGTGAGAGAATGAAATGCATTGCTTCATTCAATTTCTCTCTCTTTCTTTCTTATCCTGTTAATTAAATTCTCCATTTTCTTTTTCTTTCGTTTTTTGAAGATCCAAGCATATCCGGCACTTTTTCTGGTATCTTCATTAAAAAAAAGCTAGATAACAGTATGGCAAATGAGGAACAAACGTAACAAAATGGCCAAGTGTACCTTATACTTGTACAGTAATCCATATTTTCTTAGAATTGTCATAACCAGCTTTTATCATCCGAAATATTTATAGATTAATTATGCTCATGAAAAAATTAATTTAGTAAATCTTTATATTCAATGTTTTCCTAGCAAGCTAATATCGCTTACTACATTTCAATGAGCTGATCAATTGCATTCCAACCAACAGTGATACAAGACCGGAAACAACACATGAAGCGTAATATTCAAATTCTTACAATATTCATACTAATTGAGAGCCAGATTTGAAATTGTTTGTCCTGGTGAAAGTGTAACACAATTAAAAACATATATATAAACCGGACTAGTAGATGATTGATATGGTCTCAACCTAAGAAAAATGGAATCAAAGGGCGGTTGCTCATGGTTCCACAATAAAATGTTGGCATTTGGTATTTGAATTAATGTTTCTAAGCATGTGACTCAAATATATTTTTCAATCTAATTACTGAAAAAGTTATAATGTCCTGAAAGGTTATATATATATATATCTGTCATATGGTAATTTATTGATTTATTAAGAAGCATCGCATGCTCCTTTGCAGATTATTAGTTCCTTAATTGATAAAAAATGTTTCACTTATTGTTTAATACGTAATCAAAAGCATCTCTCAGATATGTCATAGATGATGACCGTTAATTCTTTTTAAACTTGTCATTATGTATGGACCAAAGATAGTAAAAGACAAGAGAAGTAAAAGAAAATTTAGAAGAAATATGATACTTGATGTCTAAACAAAAAATTTATAGTCATTTAAGTTACATAAAATGTCAATCATTTAAGTTACACAGATTGAAAAGTCATTTAAAGAAATTGATCGTCTTAGTGGAGTATGCTCGCATATTATATCTCCCAACCAATCTGAATTCATTGGTGGTAGGAACATCAGTGATTAGTCTCGAGAGCCATAGAATGTTTAAATGCCATGAGATCAGGCGAACACGATGGTTTGCTCTTAAAATTGACATAAAAAAGGACTTGACTCAATTGTGGAATTTTTATTGTGCTTTATGCAACGCTTTGGTTTTGGTGATGCCTTTTTATTATGCATCAGGAATATTTTTGCCTCTGCTCGTATCTCCATTCCTTTAGTTAAGACCAGTTTGGTCCTTCTCAGCTGCCTTGTCAGCATTCTCCTTGAGTCATCTTTGCTGAGCTAGCATGGCCACAGGCAATTCGATTATAAGGATATTCTCTCATCATTGCCTCTCAATTTAGCTTTTGTCTTTTGCGTAACTAATTCATGATTAATCATGATTGATTCACCATTTTGTCACTCTCTCTCTCTCTCGTGTAAGTTTACTAAGCCAAGCAAAAACTATTTTGAGTATACACTGCTCTTTGTAAACGGATAAACAAAATTCTTCTTCTACAGCATTCCTAATTTGGTATCAGAGCCACAAAGCCATCAATGGCGTCACCTGAAACGAGCTCACAAAATAGAGACTCAATTGAGAACATACAGAGGCAGTCGATTGAGCATAACCCATTTACAAACACCCTTTGAACAATTTTATCCATTAAGCTAGAAAGGGAGAACTACATTATGTGAAAGTCGTAAGTGGTACCTGCCATTATTGGGCATGGTTTAATAGACTACATCATGAACTCAGAATCTCATCTAGTTCAATATATAGATGATGAAAGCTTGATAAGCTACGTACAGTGGCTTAGACAAGATCAGCTTCTTCTCAGTTGGCTGCGATCAACAATGAGTGATTAAGTACTTGGGTTTGTACTTCAGTATGAAACTTCAGGGAGCTTGTGCTATGCCCTGATAGAAGCTTAGTCAACAGATCTAAAGCTAAGCTTCTTGAGCTCAAAAATGTGATGTATAACACTACCAAAGAAAACAGATCAGTGACAAATTATTTTAATGTCATGAGAGGATTAGTGATAACCTTTTAGTTGTTAGTGATCCCATTAGTGATTAGGATCTGATTCTTAATGGAATCCCTCAGAATTTGACCTTGTCGTTGTTAACATGACCTCAAGACCTTATACTCTTACTATAGAATAAGTCCAATCTATATTGATGATACATGAAACTAGGATAGCTAAGTTAAATATGGAAAATGAAGCATGAATGAGAGCTAGTGCTCACATTACACAAGGTTTAGGAAATTTTAGTTCTCAAGGACAAATGAGATCTGGTCAACAACAATAATGGCCCCAAAGTGGTTATAACAATTCATGAAGGAATCAAAACATGTTCAGACGAGGTAGAAGAGGTGGCAAAGGAGGCTGAAACTCCCCTAGAAGAAATAGTTGTCAAGACTGTAACAAGCTTGGACACACTACAATAAGTTGCTAGTATAAGTTTGATAGGGGTTATCAGGTTACTTCCTAAGCATACTTTGCTTCTAGTCAAGGCTACAATGGTTTTTATGGATAGAATCCCATAATCCCACCTTATTAGAATCTTCATTAGCCTTCTCCTGCTCATAATACCAGATGGCCCTTGGTTTGCAGACAGTGGTGCCACTCACGATGTCACTGCGGACTTGAATAAGCTTGGCATCAACGATGAGTATCAAGGTAGTGGCACTATCACTGTAGGAAATGGTGAGAAACTACCAATAAATCACATTGATTCTGGTAAACTAAACACATGTTTATACCCATTGCTTCTTAAATCTATTCTTAGAGCACCAAGCATTGCCAAAAACCTAATTAGTGTCATAAAAATTTTCCAGGATAATCCTGTATATGTTGAGTTTCACTCTTTTTATTGTTTTGTGAAGGATAAGACAACAAGGATTATCCTACTCAGAGGGAGGCTTAAAGATGGGCTCTATGAGTTGTTTGAACAAGGGGGAAGAAAGGCTAATGCTCTTACTTGTCAGCTGCTTCTACACAATGATATCAGTTCTCAATATGTGTCTAAGTCTGTCAATAAGTTAGGTTTTCATTCCAAAAATCTGTCAAAATGTACTACTCAATTTTGTCCAAGGCTTTCTTATGCTTCTAAGTCTGTAATCAACTTTCGCAATGAATATAAACAAGATGTTTGCTCATATTAGTTCATCTTCTACTGATTTGCGAAGTAATATATACATTTCATAGATTATTTTTCAAGGTTGTCCGGGTGTACCCCTTAAGATTAAAATCTGAAGCTTTTCTACCTTCATTCACTTTAAGAAATCTGTTGAGAAACAACTTGGTTACCTAATAAAATGCCTCTAATATGATTGGGGTGTGGAGTATAGTGTTGGATAACATGGTGACGCGTGGCGGAAGGAGTGGTGGTGTTCTAATAAAAATTTATAAAATGATAAACAATTTCATCGTTGCAGATCCCAAAGATGGAAACTTTTTAATGGAAAACACTTTTTTGATTGGATCCATTATATATTTATATATTAAATCAAAGATATACATGGATATAAAATATAGTAGTCCAATCAAGTGTCCTTGCAATACAACGATCTTGCTATCCCACAAACGATAAACTTCGAGATCCACACCACGATCTTTCAAGCTAATCCTCAAACACATAAGGATGTGTGTGGGCACGTAGAATATATCAACAACAATTTTCTCAAAATGTAGTCAACTCATGAGATCTAGAAATTTTTTAGAAGGATTAATTTATGAGATAAATCTCTGATTGAAAAATAATTAAAAGTTCTTCATAGAGCTTTTTGATTAACTATGTTCTTTTAACACTCAAACCAATAGAATAATATCAATATATTTTCTAGATAGTGACATTATCATATTTTTTAAGGATAAAATAAAAAATTAAATACAAATGTGCCATTGAAGTGGGACCCACTATAATTGTACAACACTGCAGTGCCACACGGCAATGTAGTGTGCCGTGAGGAGTGACAGTGCCTCACAGCTCTGTAGTGTCACGACACCACTGTAGTGTCGTGAGACACTACATTGTGCCATGTCACACTGTAGTGTCATATGGCACTATAGTAGTCAATGTCAATCTTTGATTCAAAATTAGTGATTGACATATGACAGTCCATCATATCACGTGGTAATTTTTATAAATTTATTATTTATTTTAATCAGATAAATATCTAGATATCAATTAATAAAAATTTATTTATGTGATCTCCCAATCAGTTATCTTATCTGTTAATTAACAAATTAGATAAACCAAACCAAATCATTATCTCATAATGATGTAAAATAATTTAATTTCATAAATAAAATATTATGTCTCACATATCAATAAACACAAAATTAATTGATATTATTCTTTAATGATAATTTCTGAAAATTACATTAAATAATTCAATTAATAAATTCTTAATTGTTTAATCATACATAATTATCTCATAATTATATATTTGTCCTAAAAATATAATACCTTTTGTATGTCAGCCCTTTTCTCAAGTCCTAGAATATTTACATCATAGAATGTGTAGTACAGATGTGACTTGGGGACCATGGACCCATAATTCTATGCTCTAACAAACCAAATTATTAATTAAGCTTTTTAATTAAATAATCTTATTTATTAAGTCCACTATTACTCCACTATAAATAGAGAATTGCACTCTTAGAGATTACATAATGTATTTACACAGTATTCTCATGTAATCCATTGATATAATCACTTCATGTAGTTATGTCCTCCAATGATTGGTTCGTAAATTAGAGTTTGTCTAAATTATCACTAGTGAATGGTCAATTTATAATCGTATTATAAATTTGAGCTTAATAACCATTCAATTCCAGAATTAACGCTTAAGAGAACCAATATATGATCCGTTAGGAAAGCTTGGATTCTAAATCTTGTAAGATCATGTTCCTAGTCATCCATGTCACTGAATCTCCAAAACAAAAGTCACTAGCTTGTTTTACGATCAAACATTAACGAGTGAATCAAAAAGATCCAGTAGACGTGCATAGAAGTTCATGACTACTCAGGATTAAGACTGATCTACATATGATCATCAATTTTTTTTATAAACGGTAAGTTAAAAAATATATTAATGCACATCGGTCTCGTCTTATATAATCTAATTATATAAAGTAACTTCACTAAGATGTCTATCCACATCAACGATCCGGATCTTGATTACATGCATTCATAATACTTAGTGAACCGTACTAGCAACCATTCATTAAAGAAACCATACTTTAATATGTTACGGACTATTTTATTCATTTTCTATGGTCTTAGTCCTTTCGTGCTTATACTAGATCATAGTCTCATTAATGGATATAAAGTTTTTAGATATTTATATATAAATTATTCAACAATAATTTAAAAGAACAATTATAAGAAAAAATTAATTTCATTAATTTCATATTTAAAATGTCTAAATACATGCTTTGAGGGCACTATGCCCAACAATCTCCCACTTATTCTTAAGCAAATATGGCATCACTCTCAACCCCATATTGCGCACATGACTCTCAAATGACTTTACAGGATGTGTCTTGGTAAAAGGATCAACCAGGTTCTGATCTGACATTATCTTTATAACTGTCACATCTCATTGATGCACGATCTCTCTTACAAGATGATATTTGCTCTCAATGTGCTTAAGCCTCTTGTGACTTATTGCTTCTTTGGAATTAGCTACCGTTCCACTATTGTCACTGTACTGGATAAGTGGTTTGTCCATATCAAGAACTACTTCTAGATCAGTATAGAATTTTTTTAGCCATACAACTTCTTCCACAGCATCACAAGCCGCTATGTATTCAGCTTCTATAGTGGAATATATAATACTGGATTGTTTAATACTTTTTTAGACTACACCTCATCCACCCAAGATGAATACTGATCCAGATGTCGACTTTCAACTGTTTATATCTGATTGAAAATCAGAATCAGTATATCCAGTAGGGTTCAGGTCTCCACCTAAATAAACAAGCATATAATTTCTTGTTCTTCGAAGATACTTGAGAATGTGTTTTACTGCAATCCAATTTTCTAAACCAAGATTTGATTGATAACGACTGATAATTTCTACTGCATAAAGATGTCTGGTCTTGTACACAACATAAGATACCTAAGACTACTAATAGCTAAAGTATAAGAAAATGAGGTATCTTAGGAAACTGCTACTTGGAAATGACAATTCCATGTCTGATTGGTAATTAACATTTCTTGGAATTTTTCATAAAGCAACTTTCTAGCACCTTATCAATATGAGATGCCTAAGAAAGTTCCAAGATTTTGTTCTTTCTATCCAATAGGATTTGGATGCCTAGAGTATAGCTCGCCTCTCACAAATCTTTCTTTTAGAATTTCTCAACTAATCACTTTTTTACTTTCGAAAAAGTTTCAACATCATTCTTAATGAGTCTAATATCGTCTACATAAAGAGCTATGAAAACCATTATCTTATGCTTGATGTATTTATAAACACAAGTTTTTGTTGGAATTATGTCCATAAAATAGGGTATAATAACTATTTTTGAGTATTTAGTTATTTCTCAGACATTTTATATTACTGAATTGAATGAATAAATAAAAAGTTTTCCTTTAATTAAAGTGTGTTTATAATTTACTCAAGTCTTGGAATTATTATCAATATAAGAAGAGTAAATATAGAGGGTCTTCTAGACAAACTCTTTTGAAATAGCTTAGAACGTTATTCGCAGTTTTAGGATCGACTGAACAATCGAATCCAAGTACGACTATTAGGTTGAACCAATGGATTCAAGTCTTGGGGCATGTGAGTGGAGACTCAAACGGTTAACCTAGACGTGTTATGAAACATGTTGAATAGACCGGTAACAAATTAGTTTAGAGCAAAAACCGTTTACCTAGCTCTAAAACTAATTGCAACACCTTAAGGGTATTTTTATAATTACCTTAATCCTGAGGTGAATACGTGTCTTGACTTAGTTACTTACTATCTTTGATATGTCAAATGAGTGAGTTCGAATTGGCAGACAATATCTCGATTGTTGGGATCGTAATTCAACTATGTTGGAGTTATGTGATTCATATATATGGAAATTCATGGTTGAATTGCGAAAATAATAATATCACGTTAGGCTTTATTGATGGATGTGTGAATAAATATACCGGGCATGGTATTCAACGAATTGTGTCATTGATTAAGACTTGTAAATTGTACGAGAAAATTCACTATTATATCTTTCTTACTCACAGTCAATAAAGGAGTTAAGGAAATAATAACAAAAGAGGTAAAATGATAATTTTACATCTCCAGTCTTGTTATTGATATTCTCAATGGGTAATATGTTAAAATATTTGTGGATCGTGAAATAAAAGAGTTTATTTGCACAAACAGGAAATGTAGCGCGCATGAATCAAGAGTTGGGTCAGCATTGAACTTATAGTGGAGTCATACGATGTTAGGATTAAATAGATCAAGAATTTATGAAGATAAATTTTTTGGGTATTTAAATCCTCTAACTTTGTTCATGTGGGTCCATTCGGTCTCAATAGTCGAGATACAACACAAACTATATTAGATATGACACAAACTCTAAGAGGATATATACAAAATTCGGCCATGGTGGTTATTTTGGGGTTAGTTTTTAGAAATTGAAATATAAGGGTATATTTAAAAATTCCTAAAATTAATAACTATATATATGTGATAGCAATTTGATTGCCACACAAATTATATTGGATACAACACAACTATAGAACACAATAATTGATCAATATAGTGTGTAATTAAATAGAGAGAGAAAAAGACTTTTCTCCGCCCCACCCACCCGACATGTTGCCGCAGAATCTCAAAAAAGGAATAAAATTTTGATTTTCCTTATTCAATCGTTTTGAAAGATCACACTCAATTCCTAAACAAATTCTCACGAGATATATTCCTAAAATTAACGAGTGGTTATTGGTGTGAAGAAACTTTTGAGAAATTGGTTCTTGAAGATCGTACTTAGATTTTGATTATTGAAGATCAAGCTTGAAGATTTGGATCTTGAAGTTTGAAGAAAATGAAGTTCGAATACAAGGATTTCCCCAATTTAGAAAATCTCTTATACATCACAAAGGTGAAAATCATTTCAACCTTTTTTTATTCGTTTAAATAACTGATATGCATGATCGTTTGTTGTTTTGATTTTTAATTATTTTATTCGATCAAATAAGCTTTAGAAAAAAAATTTGATATTCCGCCAATGAACCGTATGTGATTCAACATTTGTTTTTCTTTAATTATAAAATAATCGATCCAAGAATTGGTATCAGATAGATTCTTGATTATGCATATAGATATTTAAAATGAACGTATCGATGAATTTGTTGATATTGGCATATATTTGTGTATGATAGATTCAAATATGTTTAAATGTGTTATGTGATTGGATCCCTATCTATCGACTCTAGGCATTTTCGCTTTCAATTTAAAATTGATGTACGCAGGATTTGAGGTATATGGTTTTATATAATTTATTTTATTCCTAAAATTTTAAAAAAATTTATAAATTCGGTTAAAATCACTCCGCCTCGAAAACTACCAGAAAATGCCATTCGTCGATGTCGTCGCCGTCGGCGGAAGTTGCCACCACGGGAAAAATACCGTCGGAAAATGCTGCCTGGAAAAAGTCACGGGAAAAATACCGTCGGAAAATGCCGCCTGGAAAAAGTCACTGAAAAGTAGCCGGCACATCGCCGATAGCCGACCGCCGCCTTTCGAAACCGTCTCCTGCTATCCACCGCCATGCATGCTTGGTGACTAGAATTTGTGGAACTCGAAGCAATAATAATTAAAGTTTAGAAAAATCTCTGATGTTTTACAAAAATCCTAATATCATCTTTTATCTTTAAAATTTAGAATTTTGGATTTTAAACGGATAAAAGATTCAAAAGACAATTATCTAATTTTATCTATTTGTCATTTGAATTTTGAATTCAAAAGATAGTTATCTATTTTTTCCTTTTATCTTTTAAATTTTAAATTCAAAAAGATAATTATCCATTTTATCTATTTTGTCTTTTGATTTTTGAATTTAGAAGATATTTTTCACTTTATCTTTTTATCTTTTGAATTTTAAATTTTAAAAGGATAATTAATGAGATTGTTTAATTGAGAAACTAGTTTTCCTTAATTAAAGAGTTTTGATCAAAACTTAAATTTTGAATTTTTGAAATTTTAAATTTGAATTTTAAACTGGGAATGGAGTTTTGTAAAGAGTTACAAATTCGTTGGACTTCATGAAGGACAATGAGATAATTACAAACGCCATAACTACTAGTATTTAAATTATTATAATTTAATTATTATTCTTTTATAGGTTGTAATTTAAAATGAGTCAATGTGGAGTTTAATTTTGGATGAATGATTTATTATTAGTCATGCATTATCATATAACATGTTATATAAAAATAAGGATATACCAATATCAAAATGTCATGTAGCATCCACATGCATCATTGTAGTTTAAATTTATAATGGCTTATAATTTAAATACAATACGAATTTTATAAAATTTATAAATTTAAAATTGGGATTTATTTTTAATAAAAGTTTATAATTTTTCGAAACTTGTGTTTTCAAATTAATAAAGAGTTATGTTTTTTTGAAAAACCAACGAAAAATCTATTTGTCCAGAAATTAAGTGGGAGGGTCGTTTACATTGAAATGTTTTCAAGGTCCCCAACATAAACTTGATTATGGCATGATGATGGTTTAGAGCTGCCCTAGCAGTCCTCTCTTCAGTGAGGGAAACTTTGGAATCGTGTCGCTTTGAGTCATCGAGTTGCTTAAGATGCTAAAGCTTGTAAAAGAAATGGTGAGGCAAGACCGTCCCTAGATGAACTGTTAATTCATAGCAACATTTAAAGCTGATGGGATGATTAAACACTTAGACCGAAGTACATTGGAATCCCGCATAGGGGCTAGTCAACGGTGCTAAGATGACCAAAACCATTAGTGATTGGTTAAGCTACATGTAGTGATATCTTGAGAAGTGTTAACCAAATGAGAAGAGTCTTGATGCGATAAGAGGTAGCTTGGACGTTGTCCTTAGATGTGACAAGCTATCGTTGTGAATCTTAACATCATGGAAGAAACATTTTTTATTAAAATTTTAAATATTGTATTTTCATCATGCATCATACTTTCCTGAATGATTGAGTATTTATTTGCAACACTTTATTTATTCTTTTCAGTAATCATGTTATTATCCCCACTCTCTACTATCTTAAATGCGAAAAAAAATTAGTTGTGAATTATGTAGATTGGAAACATAATCTTGATATCGTGCCGACGGTAGAAAATCACAAGTTTATGCTCTCCACCTCTTGTCCCCATGAGCCAATTGTTGAATCGACTTAAAAGGAAAATGATGCTTATACCTCTTGGCTGCGTTCTGATGAGATCATCATGTGCTAAATCTTAGCTTCTGTTAGCAATGTGTTGCAACAACAACATCCGAACATGGAAACTGCCTCTGATATGATATTGAACATCACCGAAATGTTTGGAGATTAGGGTCGTGAAGCAAAACAGGCAGCTGTGCGAAACTTTATGAACTGCAGGATGAAACCTGAAACTCTAGTTAGAGAATATATGATGCTGATCATTAGTTATCTGAATGAGATGGAGATCATGGGAGCTGAGGTAGATGGCGAGACATAAATTAATATGATCCTTGAGACACTGTCTGATACTTTTGAGAACTTCAAACTTAAATATTCGACGAATAAGTTGAGGTACTCACTTCCTGAGCTGATAAAGGAATTGCAAGTTGCTGAGACCTTATTTCTGAAGGGAAATAGGAAGACTAAAGACCCAAACTTTACAGAAAGCTGCCTTCGACCTCTGAGCCAAAAAAAAAACACAGGAATGGTCCAAAGAAGGCTAAGAAGTAGAACTCAAAATCTGCGAAAGGCAAGGGCACTACAAAAGGGGACAAGTCAAAAGACTAGTGTCATCATTGTGGAGTCGCTAGTCATTGGAAATGCAATTGCCCAGACTATCTCAAGGAGTTGAGATCTAAAGGTATAGTACTTGTTACTAAGGCCTGTTATATGGCCGGCTCTACCTTTTCTTGGATTGTAGATTTTGTAGCCACTAACCATATTTGTTGTTCCCTACAAAGGTTCGAAGAAATCAGAAGGCTTGATGAGGGCGAAGTTAGCTTCCGTTGGGGAAATGGAGCATTAGTATCAACTGTATCTATGAGAACTATTAAATTGTTATTTGATAACAGTTTTATGATTTTACATGATGTTTATTATATCCTAATTTTTGGGAAGAACCTTATTTCAATAGCTAGTTTAATTGAGTAATCATTCAATTTGAATTTCATTGATAAAAATATTGGTATTTTTATAAATGACTTCTTAATTTTACTACTGCACGTTTGATAAATAAGTGTTTTACGTAAAATCAATAGTTCAATTATAGGTGACACTGAAGTGAATGTTGATCACAAAGGGAAAGTAAAAGGTTGAAATCTGACTCAACTGTTTTAACCTTTTTGTGGCATATTAGCCTGGAAACTATTAAAAGACTTACGAAGGATGATCCTTTGCAAACTTTAAGTGTGGGATTATTAGTCACATGTGAATCCTGTATAGAAGGTAAAATGACCAAGAACCCATTTTCAACAAAGGGTAAAAGAGCAACTCAATGCCTCAAACTCGTACATAGTGATGTATGTGGGCCATTGAATGTCCAAGCAAGAGGAGGTTATGAATACTTCATAATCTTCACTGATGACTACTCATGTTTTGGTCATGTTTATCTAACATGCCAAAAGTTTGAAACCTTTGAAAAGTTCTAAATGTGTAAGGTTATGGTTGCGAAGCAATTAGAGAAACAAATCAAAATACTACGATCCGATCATGGTGAAGAGTACTTTCTAGGAGAGTTCGAAGACTTTCCTAAGATAGAAGGTATTCTTTCTCAGCTTACAGCACTTGGTACTCCAAAACAGAATGGTGTGTTAAAGAGAAGGCATCGAACACTAATGGATATGGTTAGATTAATGATAAGTTACTCATCCATCCTAAATTTGTTCTAGGATTATGCCTTGGAAACAGTAGCATACATTCTGAACTAAGTTTCGTTGAAGACGGAGCCTGGCACGCCATATGAAAGATGGAATGGAAAAAATTTGTCGGTTAACCACCTTAGAATATGGGGGTGCCTAGCACATGTTCTAAAACAGAAGTCAGACAAGTTGGCCAATCGATCAGAATTATAAATGTTTGTAGGATATCCCAAGGGAATGAAGGGATACATCTTTTATAATCCAACTGACAAGAAAATATCCATTATCATGAATGCACGTTTTCTTGACGAAGATTATATAAGAAGTGTGAAGCTGAGAAACACTCTTGTGCTAGAGAAATTATTGAGTGGGGTGACACCAACTCCCCAATCAGGAACTGATTCTGATTTAATAATGGAAAAATCACAACAGGGGCTAGAGCCTATGGATTTTCACCGTAGTGGGAGGGTTGTGAGACAGCTTGACAGGTACATGTCTTATGGAGATGCCTTAATAGCAGTCTCAAATAAGGATCATGATGAACCTATCTCCTACTCTCAGGCCATGGTTGGTCCTAAAGCAAATCTATGATTAGAAGTCATGAACGTTGAGATACAATCGATATACTCGAACAGAGTCTGGAAACTTGTAGATCCTCCTAAAGGGGTAAAACTCATAGGCTGTAAATGGATTTATAAAAAAAGAAAGAAAAGAAAGGTTTGGATGGGAATGTAGAGACATTCAAAGCTATGTTACTAGCCAAGGGCTATACCCAAAAGGAAGGTATAGACTATGAAGGTACCTTCTTGCTGGTAGCCATGCTTAAATTCATTCGAGTTCTCATATTCATTGTTGCTACTCTCGATTATGAAATGTGGCAGATGGATGTGAAGACTGCTTTTTTGAATGGTAATTGAAGAACGAATTTATATGGCTTAACCAGACGGGTTTATAGAAAAAGGTCAATAGGGCAAGGTTTGTGAACTACTGAAGTCCATTTATGGACTTAAGAAGTGTCACATTCGTGGAATATTATATTAGATGAAACTGTCAAGAACTTTGGCTTTGAACAGTTAGTGGACGAACCCTGATTGTAAAAGAAGATACGTGAAAGGAAAGTGGGTTTTCTAGTCTTGTAAGTAGATGATATTCTAGTCATTGAGAATGATGTAGGAAAATTATCTAATGTGAAGATTTGGCTTGTAAAGCAAATTGATTTGAAGAATCTTGGAGAAGGGTATTTATCTTAGGTATTTAGATCTTTCAAGAAAAGAAGAACAGACAATTGACACTATTTCAAGAATCATATATTGATAAGTTGATGGATTACTTCAGTATGTACGACTTCAAGAAGGGATATCTTCTTTTCTGACATTGAGTCAGTCTCTCCAAGGAGTAGTCTCCCAATACTCCTCTAGAAGAGGAAGGCATGAGAAAGATTATCGATGTTTTAGCTATGGGAAGTCTTATGTATACAATGATTTGCACTAAGCCATACATTTTCTATGTCGTTCAAATTGACAAACAATAGCTCGGTCGTTGGGATCGTAATTCAACTATGTTGGAGTTACATAATTCACATATATGAAAATTCGTGGTTGAATTGTGAAAGAAACAATATCACCTTATGCTTTTATTGATTAGTGTGTGAATAAATAAACTGGGCCTAGTATTCAATGAATTGACTCATTAATTAAGACTTGTGAATTGTACAAGACAATTCACTATTATGTTTTTTTATTCACAGTCAATAAAAGAGTTAAGAGAAAAATAACAAGAGGGGTAAAATAATAATTTTATATCTCCACTCTTGTTATTGATATTCACGATGGTTAATATGTTAAAATATTATGTGAACCGTGAAATAAAATAGTTTATTTGCACCAACAGAAAATGTAACGCGCGTGAATCGAGGGTGGATACGACATTGAACCTATAGTTAAGTCGTACGATGTCACGATTAAATAGGTCAGGAATTTATAAAGATAAATTTTCTGAGTATTTGAATCCTATAGCTTTGTTCATTCAGTCATCATGAGAACATGAATAGAAAAAATGATATCAGTTGGATCAAAATGTATTTTTGTGTCAAGGTGTATTTTCTACACTCATATGTGACTGGTGTTGTCACATAATTAGTTAAATGTGGTTAATTATATTGAAATTAATTTATTTATTATTTTCTAATTATTAGATAATTAATAAATAAAAAAGAAATTAATTAATGAATTGATAGAGATCAATTAGATTTATCAGTTGGATTGATGAATTCCGATACAACACAAACTCTAAGAGGATATATATAAAATTCGGCCATGGTGGTTATTTTAGGGTAATTTTAGAAATTGAAATATAGGGGTATATTTACCAATTTCTAAAATTAATGACTATATATATGTAATAACAATTTGATTGCCACACGAAGTGTATTCGATACAACACAACTCTAAAACACAGTAATTGATAGTTATCAATATAGTGTATAAGTACAGAGAGAGAGAGAAAAAAAAATAGTTTTCTTCCCCCCTCCCCCCCTCTCCCCTCACATGTTGCTGCCGAATTTCAAATTGAACGAAGAAATTTTTTATTTTTCTTATTCAATCATTTCGAGAGCCCACACTCAATTCCTAAACAAATTCTCACGATATATATTTATGAAATTAATGAATTATTATTGGTGTGAAGAAAATTTTAGGAAATTGATTCTTGAAGATCGCACTTGGATTTTAGTTCTTGAAGATCAAACTTGAAGATTTGGATCTTGAAGTTTGAAGAACGTGAAGAACGAATAGAAGGATTCCACTATTTTAGAAAATCTTAGATACATCACAAAGGTGAAAATCGTTTCGACCTTTTTCTATTCGTTTAAATATCTTATATGCATTATCGTTTGCTGATTTGAGTTTTAATTATTCTATTCAATTAAATAAGTTTTAGTAAAAAAAATTTGATATTCCGCCCACGAACCGTTCGTGGTCCAAACTTATTTTTCTTTGATTTTAAAATCAATCCAACAGTTTTATCAACATTTTGCTCGAAGCCATACAATTTAATAATTTCACCAAAGGTAAGATTTCAAGATCTAGATACTTGCTTCAATCCATAAATGGATTTAAACAACTTGCATACTTTCTGATCTTGCCTCTTTTTCACGAACACTTTTAGTTGATCATATAGATGTTTTCTTCAAAAAGTTTCTTGACATACATTTGCCATATTTTGTAGTCTAAATTAGCAGCTATAGATAAAAAGGATGTGAATGGATTTTAATATGGCAACGAGAGAGAATGTCTCTTCATAATCGACTCGTTCCCTATGTGTATAGCCTTTGGCTACCAGTCGTGCCTTGAAAATCTATATTTTCCCATTTGCACCTCTTTTCTTCTTGAAGATCCATTTTCATTCAATGGGCCTGACATCTTCAAGTGGATCTACAAGTTCCCTGACAGAATTGGAATACACCGATTTCATTTCTTGGTTCATGGCATCTTGCCATTTCTCCTTTTCAGGATCTTCCATCGCCTCTTTAAAGGTTAATGGATCATCCTTATCAATGTCAGACACTAGGACATGTGGCTCTAGTTCATAGCTAATAGGTTGTCTTACAACTCTCCCACTATGATGTTACAAATGGATTTCCTAATCAGGAACAGTGGTTTCTCTGGTTATTGTTCATGATTAGTTAATGATGGAGGTGGTATGATCTCATCAGATGGTAATTCTTCGGGAATTACTTTATTCTGAGGTTTGTAGTTTTACATATAGCCATGTTAATGGAAAGTGGTATTTGTCAATACAAACACATTTTGATCATTGTGAATATAAAAGTACCCACCTCTAGTTTCTAGAGCATAACTAACAAATATACACACTTCAGACCTTGAGTCTAACTTTCCAGTCATAGGTCAACGTACGTGAGTTGGAGTCATTCCATAACTCTAAAAGTGTCTTACTTACAGACTTAGAAGGCAATACATTCAAAATGTAGGTTGTCGTTTGAAATACATATCCCTAGAATGTGAGTGGTAGCAATGAGTAGCTTAACATCGACCTAACCATATCCAATAAGGTTCTGTTTTTCCTTTATGAAACACCATTTTGTTATGGCGTTCCAGGGGTTATCATTTGGGATAGAATGTCATACTCCAGCATGTAATCCTTGAATTCAAAATCCAAGTATTCACTACATCGATCTGATTGAAGTATTTTCAATGATTTATCTAATTCTTTTTCAGCTTCAGCTTTGTAGTCCTTAAACTTTCTAAAAGTTTCAGACTTTCTTTGCATTAGGTAAGTATAACCATATCTAGAGTAATCGTCAATAAAAGTGACAAAATACTAATGCCCACCTCTGCCATTCACAGACATCACTATGTACAAGCTCAAGTGGTTCCTTGGCCCTTTGGCCCTTTCCTGTGAAAGGTCTTTTGGTCATTTTCCCCTCTAGACGAGATTCACAAACAGGAAGAGTCTCAACTTTTAGTTTTCTCAAAGAACCATGCTTTGTCAACCTGTATAATCTATCTAGATTAATATGTCTAAGCCTAAGATGTCAAAGATACGTGTCATCATCATTATGACGAATCATATTCCACTAAACAAGCTTCAAGTACAAGTAAATCAAATTTACCTTTCTTTTTCAGCTCGGAGAAATACTTGCTACAGTTTCTCTTCCAGTGACCTTCAACTCCACAGTGGAAACACTTTTCTTTGGATTTGATGTCGCCTTTGTTCTCATTGGCCTTGGGTGACGTTTTTGCTTTCTTTCCTCTTTTGTTCTTACTATTTTCCTTACCACTGTTGTTCGTAAAAACATTGGGAGAAGGTTTTTGCTCAACAGCATTTCCCTCACCCTCTTTGGTCATACTCTTGTTAAGTGACTCAAAAGTTTGAAGTTCATTCAAGAATTGAGTTTTGTTGAATTACAACTTGTTTATAAAATCAATGGTAGCCCCTAAATCTATGATCCAAGCATCAAACTTGTCCCCAATATTGTTAGGGGCATTGGCAGCAGGCTCCTCAGGACATGCCACAGTAAGAACAAACTTGTGGTTCTCACAAATTAACATCAAGTTTAAATTTGACTTTCATCTTATGAAAGTATCACCATTTAATTTCTCAAGTGCAAGTAAAGTACTAATAGGGTTACCCATGGTAGACATAGTAATAACTGAAAAATAAAACATACATAATTCAATATAATTGAAATATATATCGAGAACTCAGAACGTAAACGTGATGCTTGAATGTAACAAATAAAACACATGAACTTACAATTACTTATCCATGATAAGACAATTTAACAATTAATGTGTCGCCATAGGATCGGTCAGATTAATTTTATCTATCTATGAGACATTCTCATCCTTATTAATTAAAAATCAAAATATCTCATATTTTCACTTTTAACAATAAGGTATCACTAATTTGGTCAAGTCACAATTATTCACTCAAAGCTTAATTGTGACTTTGTGAGTGTAACCCATTATTTCAGATTTCATGACTTGATTTAGAATATGCCGCCTTAGGGTCGGTCAAAACTAAACTACATCGTTTAGTCCTATCTTCTTAAGAAGTTCAACCTTGGTATTGATATAGTTCGAAACCTTCCTTAGGGGGATGAAACAAAGCCATCTCGAGGCCCTCACTGTACCTAACGGTGTTGTACTAATAATGGAGATCATAGGTTATATTGATATGTCAACCTTCTTCCACTCACTATTTTACAATTAATGTATTTCTATTTTAATTAATTAATTAATTTCAAATTAATTACTAATTAAAATAACCCTATGAATGTAAAATTAACACTTAATCCAATCTAATTGGTCTAAGTTTATTTAACATTCTAAAGTGTCTTAAGTCAAAATTAGGTAAACTTAAAATAATTAATTAATTACATTTATCAAACTTTAATAAAATAATTTTAATGAAGTTGATTATCCTAAAGGTTACTATAGCCTTTAGAGTGGTGTGATTATCAAGTTTTAACTAATTAAAACCTAGCAGTTTACATGCAATTGATTTCTCAAAATAATTCATATAAACATATTAGAAAATTCCTAATCAATCATGTTTTTACTAATGAGATGCGTGATTACAACCTTTGAAAAATAGAAATAATTACTAAGAGAATTTCAAGAATATATATTTCTTAAACAACTCCTCCTCCATTAGAGGTCCATCTTCGTAATCATCAAGCTTTTATCAAAACCCATTTAATTAGGATAAACTATTTTTTCTAATTAAATAATCCCATTAATTATCCATTTAAAATTAAATAAATTTGATAGTAAAAAAATAATTTGATGACTCATCAAACTTGGGTCAAACTCAATCAATTAATTAATTAAAATTTAAAATCTATAATTATCTTTAAAAATAAATTTCAATTTTAAAACTCAAAATTCATAATTCATAATTCAAAATTCAAAATTCAAAAAATTTTAAAATTCAAAATCAAAATTTAAAATTTAAAAGATAAGGATAGGATTTGGGTTTTCTCTACACACTCGCTAGGATAGGGTCACAGTATCAGTGTTTCTGTGAAACTTCCCTTGCAGTAACAACAACTACCTCCGACGATAGGACTCACCCACCGCCGGCCCATCCACCGCCGTCAACACCGCTGGCGTCCTTCACGGCAGGGCCGGGATAGGGTAATATATAAAATTACAAAAAGTAAAATAAAATTGACATCCGTGATCTGAATATAGTCCAGCGGCGGCAATATCGTCGGTAAAATTAGCGTCCGCGATCGAAATTTTACAACATGATATTCAAAATAAAATTACAAAAATTTCTATGCCCAAAATGGCTACACAAGACCTAATAAAAAATTAAAGAACAAAGCCTAAACCCAAGAGTCACCATACAATTAACGATTCATCATTAACCATACATTCAAATAATAAACCATCCATTCATTCATACATATCAATATATATATATATATTATGAACAATACAAGAACACCCATCCATACAGTATTTAATATACAAATATATAAAGACCGATCATATACCGTGTTGGAATCAGTAGTGACACGCAGTGGAAGGCGTGGTGGTGTTTTAAAAAAATTTATAAAATGATAAACGATTGCATCGTCGCAAATCCCAAAGATGAAAACTCTTTAATTGAAAAGTACTTTTTCAGATCGGATCCATTATATATTTATATATTAAATCAAAGACATACATGGATATAAAACATACCACTTGTAGTCCAATCAAGCGTCCTTACAATACAACGATCATGTTATCCCACAAACTATAGACTTCAAGATCCACACAACGATCTTCCAAACCGATCTACAAACACATTAGGACGTGTGTGGGCACGTAAAATATATCAAGAATACTTTTTTGTCTCTAGATGTACTCAGCACATGAGATCTAGAGATTTCGAGAAGGATTAATTTGTGAGACAAAACTCTAATCGAAAAAAGAATTAAAAGTTAATCACAAGACTTTTTTATTAACTTTTAATCTCAGAGAATTTCACCCATGATTTCTACTGTGTTCTTTTCACACTCAAGCAAATAGAATAATATCAATATATTTTTTGGATAATGACATATAAGATTTTTTAGGGATAAAATAATAAATTAAATATAAATCTGCAATTGAAGTGGGATCCACTGCAATTGTACAACACTCTAGTGGAACACGACATTGCAGTGTGCCATGAAGAGTGATGGTGCCTCATAGCATTGTAGTGTCACGGCGTCACTATAGTGCCGTGAGGTACTACAGTAGTCTATGCTAATATCTTATTCAAAATTAGTGATTGACATGTGGCAATCCAACATGTCACGTGATAATTTCTACAAATTTATTATTTATTTTAATCAGATAAATATCTAGATATCAATTAATTCAAAATTAATTTATCTGATCTCCAAAATAATTATCTTATATATTAATCAACAGATTAGATAAAATAAATCAAATCATTATTTCATAATGATTTAATATTATTTTATTCCATAAGTCAAATAGTATATCTTACATATCGATTAACACAAAATTAATTGATATTATTATTTAATGATAATTTCTGAAAATTATATTAAATAATTTAATTAATTAATTATTTCATAGTTATATACTTGCCTATAAATATAATTTTTTTACAAGTCAGTCATTTTCTCATGTCCTAAAATATTCACACCCTAAATTTTGTAGTACAGAGGCGACTTGGGAACCATAGACTTATAATCCTAAGCTCCAATAAACTAGATTATTAATTAAACTCTTTAAATAAATAATCTTATTTATTAATTAAATTATTACTTCATTACAAATATGAAATTGCACTCTTAGAAATTACAGAATGTATGTATATAATCATTTCATGTAGTTCTGTCTTCCAATTATTGGTTCATAAATTAGAGTTTGTCTAAATTATCATTTTAGCCTTCTAATTACCTCTGATCCTTAAGGACCATTAATTCACTAGTGAATGGTCAATTTATAATCGTGTTATAAATTTGAGCTCAATAACCATTCAGTTCCAGAATTAACACTTACGGGAACCAATATATGATCCGTTAGGAAAGCTTAGATTCCAAATCTTGTAAGATCATATTCCCATCTATCCATGTCACTAAATCTCTAAAACAAAAGTCACTAGCATGTTTTACAAACAAACATTAATGAGTGAATCAAAGGATCCAGTAGACATGCATAGAAGTTCATGACTACTCAGAATTCAGATTGATCTACATATGATCATTAGTTTTGATGGGTATTAAATCTTTATGATAAACGGTAAGTTTATAAAGATATTAATCAACATCGGTCTCGTCCTATATAATCTAATTATATAAAATACTTTCACTAAGATGTTTATCTAATCAATAATATGGATCTAGATCACATGCATTCATAATACTTATTGTACCGTACTAGCAACCACTCATTAAAAATTCCATACTTTAATATGTTGCAGAGTATTTTATTCATTATCTATGATCTTAATCATCTCGTACTTATACAAGATCATAGCATCATTAATGAATATGAAATTTTTAAATATTTATATATAAATTATTCAATAATAATTTAAAAGAACAATTATAAGAAAAATATAATTTCATATTAAAAGTGTCTAAACACACGCTTTGAGGGCACTTTAGACATCCAAGCCCCTACACTCACCACCAAAATGGCATTGCTGAGAGAAATCATACACACATTGTTGAAAGTGGTGTTGCTTTACTCTCTCATGCCTCTATGCCATTCACTTACTTGTGGCATGAATTTCAAACTACAACATTTCTGATAACAGAATGCCCACACCTACTTTGTACAATTCTTCTTCTTTCTCTAAGTTACACAAGGTTTCTCCTGACTATACCTTTCTTAAGCCTTTTGGATGTGCTTGTTACCTCCATCTTAGACCTTATAACAGGCAAAAACTACAGTTCAGGTCTCACCTGTGTGTTTTCTTAGGATATTCTGCCTTGCCCAAAGGCTAACTTTCTCTACATCCTACTGGCAAGATATACACCTACTATCAATGTTGTCTTTGATGAATCTTTTTTTCCTTCATACTTCTATTTTGACTTCTCTTGCTTGGCCTATTCCTACTCCTTTGCCATTAACAAGTACTTTTGCAACTCATTTCTCCAAGTTGCCAACTACTCAAAGCAGCATCAACTCTGAGGTTTCTCCCGTTAGTAATGTCTCTCATTTACCTTCTGCTTCTTCACCTAACAATAATGCATGGTTGCTCAATCTACTAGTCACCTTGAATCAGTTATACCACCATCACAACCTCCTAAAAACCTCCATCCTATTCTAACAAGGTTCAAAGCTGGAGTTTAAAAACCAAAATCTTATCTTATCAACTTAGCAGATCATGATCACACCGAACCCAGGTCTGCCAAAACAGCTCTGCAACACCCAAAATGGAAGCAGGGAATGGACTCTGAGTACCAAGCCCTCATACATAACCATACATAGACTTTGGTTCCCCTCAAGTCTGTTATGAACATCATAGGTAACAAGTGGGTCTTTAGAATCAAGCCTAACTAAAATGGCCTTATTCAAAGGTTCAATGCCAAACTAGTTGCCAAGGGTTTTCATCAAACCCCTGGTTTATATTACTTAGAGACGTTTAAGCTTGTAGTTAAGCCTGTAAGAATAAGACTTGTCCTATTCCTGGCCCCGACAATGCATTTCCTGACAAAGCATTGGCATGGTTTATATTTGTTTTTCGTTGGGTTTCAATGTTTGATTTCTACTGTTATTGTGAGAACATGCATTCATTCATTTTAGGTTTACCATTTGTCGTCTTTGATTCTTAAGGTTTTTCTATTCGAAACTTATACTGGTTTGGTTCATCAGTTAATCCCAATCATGTCTAGTTTTTTGGCATACTTGTTGTAAACTGATTGATGAATGTGGTCTTTGGTTTTAAGATCTGAAAATTCTTAATGAATCTTCACTTCATAAGTTTAAATGGTACTTTATCTCACAAAACATTATGGTCTTCTCTTTTTTTACATTCTAGATGATATGAATCAGTCTCGCAAATATTATAACGCTTCTTCTCTTTGACTTGGCTTGAAATTTCATTTGTTGACTTTGGTTAAGGAATCTCGTTGGCTTTTAAGTAGTCATTCTAAAGTTCATTTGATGGGTTCCCCTCTTCTTTCCATATTGATGGAGATCATTCTTTGGAGTGGCCTTTATATGCCTTGTGGAATTTGTTTGGCTGATATGGGTGATGGGATATGTCGAGTTCCTTTTGTGATGGATTCCCAATCGTTCTATTCTTTTTTGGCAGTTCATTCATGGTAGGTTGCCTATGAAAAATTTGGCAAGATAATGTGGCTTTAATTTTCCTTCTCAATGTCATCTCTGTACACATAATGAGGAAACTATAAATCACATTTTTCTTGGTTGTCCTTTTGTGCAGGCTACTTGAGATTCCTTTTCGACTTCGAAACCCAACTTTATAATCTTTAGAGTGCCAGCCTAATTACAGTCTTTTGGGTTCTTTTCTTTTATGAGGATTATAGAGTTTCTGTTAGGATGGGCAACTCATTCACTGGACATTTTATTTCCATGTCTGGCATGCTTCAAATACGTCCTTCGCATGATTCAGTTTCAGATTTACTTAGTTTTCAATAGCTTAGAGTTTCAGATTATCCACCTCGAGCTCCTCAAATCATAAATGTGTCTTGGCAGCCTCTTCCGCTAGGTTGGATTAAAATGAGTGGATGGGGGTAACTTTTAGTACACTAGGCCTAGCGCGTTATATCAGATTGTTTCGCACTTCTACTGCTTTAGATTGTTTTTGCATTCATTTAGAGATTTCTTTTGCTTCTCAGGATGAGCTTGCGGTAGCTATTCATGCTATTTCATATGTAGTTTTTTTTGTTGGCTTAAGATTTGGTTGGAAGTCAGACTCCTCAAATGCTATCTTTCTATTTTGCTATAAATCTCTCTCTAACCCTTGGAAATGATTACTTGCTTAGGAAAAGTGTTTACAACAGGTTACAAAAATGGACTTTATTTACTCCCACATATTTCGTGAGGGTTATATTGTTGTTGATTGCCTTTCTTTTAAAGCCCCCGAGTTTTGTGATAGCGACTTAGTAGTGGATCGTGGCCTTATTCGTCTCCTCATTTCTTGCCTCAATGGTTATTGGTTAGATGCACTATAGATAAAGTTAATGTTCATTTATTTCTTTTATTTGTGGACCTACGTATACTGGTGTCTTTTGACCCTGTGTGATCTTGATTAGATTCATCTTCTGTCAGGGCCAGCGTGCCTTTTATTGAGCCTGCGTGCTAGCCTCCTATTTTATTTTCTCATCAAATTGATACTATATAGACAAGTTTACAATTCTAAATTCAGTTTTATCCTAAAAAACATCAAATATAGCATGTTTCTAAAAGAAATAATTAATCTAGCAAATTGAATGAAATTTAATAGTTTTCCTATTTAAGTAGTTACTAATATATTTAATCATCCATTTTTTCTCTCCCATTTCTATTTGTTATCTCTCTCTCTCTCTCTCTCTCTCTCTCTCTCTCTNTATATATATATATATATATATAATGAGAGAGAGATATTTTAGGAGAGAGAGAGACATATTTCATGGAGAGAGATAAAGAGAGATATATAATATCTCTTTCAAATATTGATTTACTATTAATATGGAGAGAGAATCCGATAATATATATCTATGTGTGTGTATATGCATACATAATATATATCTATGTGTGTGTGTGTGTGTGTATATCTAAGAGGTCTTACCTAGGTCCATGAAGCTAACCAAATAAAAACCGGTACGTCAGTCTATGTCAGAGAAGATTCATAGACTAGATAAACAAATGATACAGAGAAATAATCAAGTATAGAAATAA